>JAVTVY010024124.1:0-99556 GCA_036873755.1 Hanleya hanleyi
TTGCTTGGGCTAATATAACAGTGAAGGCACAAATCCTATTATCCACTATTTGCAGGGTAGACAATGATGTGACTTAATTCTGATTTGGGACATTATAATGGACCTTTACAGAGACTATGTTTAGCTGGATTTTCTTCCGATTCTCACCACAAGCCAATGAAAATGCTGCGTTTCCATTTGAATATTTGAATTGACCAGTCAATTGTTTCCAGATATCCCATAATGCACTGTTGTTGGTAATGAAACTACAGTCTTGTAAGCTGTCATATCCGGTATTGTTTATACTCTCAAACGAAAAGATTTTTGATAGATCGTACAGAACTCATACAGAACTCACAGATACACAAGTAATTATTAGAACAAGTTATTGACGAGTTCTTTAAAAAAACTCACCAAAAACTCACATGGTCAAACTTTCAAGCTTTACAGACCTGTCGAGTTATTAGCGATATATCAGCACAGTACGAGTTGAATAAGATTTCTTAACTCTGCATCCCGGCACATTTGCCTATATACGGGTAGGCATGAGTATTATTACCTTGGCTCTGTTTGCAGTGTCCACCACATATGAATTAAACACAAATTATTAGCAGGGAAACTGATACCCTGTCTAATCCAGAGGGTGCTAACTGTTTCCTGTTTCAAAAATTTGGAGGGAGGAGGACCTGAGCATTTGTCACAAGAAAAGGTTTGAGGTAGGAATTAGGAAGAATTTAGGCAATTTAACTGGTTCTATATATGCCCAGAAGTGGGCCTTAATACTGCTAATAGTGATGCCATTGTAATTGTGTTATAATTTTACACAAATTTGACTGAAATATAGCTGGTGTCACTCATTTTGCTGCAGAATATTAATAACAACCAGGGGAAGACCCCTTACCTTGAATGGTGGATGTACACAATCATCATAGCCCACTATCATGAGCTGGTTTTTGTTGTTGTTTTCAGGGTTTTGTCCAGAACCAGAATCGAGCGGGTAATTTACGAGATACATCCGTCCTGCCTGACCTCTGTGCCAGCCACAAGAAACAGCTGCTCGTTATGCTGAACAATCACAGAAAACTGCGAGAAATCAAGAAAAAGTGTCGCATGGCCAAGGAGGAACTCTCCATCAACCTGCACACACGTTTGAGGTGAATATGCCTATAACAGAAAATGGTCCTAAAATTATTTATTCGTATATGCAAGGAAACTGTCACGTGTCTGGAAATATGGCAATCTGAAATCAGCAGATTTTGTGATTTGATTTAACCAAAAAGAGTCTAGGTTTCATTGAATGCTGCATCTAAGCAACTGGTACAGCAAGATTTGATATGGTTTAAAAAATATATATGTATATTTTTTTACATTTCTTCTTCGCTGTGGGCAATAAAAAAAATACTCACAGCAATAAAAAATATTCGTATCTATTTTTTATTTGATTTATTTTTTACAATTTTTCTCTTAATTCGTTTTTACACATTTCTCTCTCAAAGTTTTGGCAAAATAATGTTCTTGAATATTGAGTCAAACATTTATTTGCAGGAAATAGTATTTGGCTAAGACTGACTCTTCATTAACTCAAAGAGCATTGTTGGTTTCATACAAATTGTATTGAATGACTGCATTGGTTGGCCAGAAAAGATGGATATATTTTGTCTGTGCGAAAGAAAAATAAATTCCTCCATCCCTCATTATTTATTTCAAAAAAGTGCCTGTGAAGCTAGATGGCTTGTGAGCATAGCATATGATGTAGGTTGTTAATTTTGTCTCCATATTCTTGTTGAAGATGGGTGATGTTCGTCGAGAAAAAAATCTGTGATGTTGACGGGAAGTTAATGATATACCATGAGAATCTGAAGAGGTTACGTAAGAGGTTAGACATCTTACAACAAATCCATGACTCACCACAGGTCTATGCACATCTCGTAGTCGAGGTTGTACGCCGCAAAAATTTCTCATCGAACTTCCTGCAGGTGAGACACTACTACCATATTCTACAGTTAACTCAATGGTGACAATGCAAACTAAGAAATAGCATCATGTTAGTAACTTAGGTGAGGGGACTTCATATGGTGGTAATTGGGAGGAGGGGACTTTCCATCACAGAATCAGGGATGTGATTTTGGAAGAGAGTGAGATATTTTCAGGTAATTCCAGCCAATTTCCTATTACGGAACAGTGACATACCTGAAAATATATTCATCATTGTAATCCCTCAGTCAGGAAGTGAAATTTTCCACCATAAAATCTGGGATGATATAAATTTATTCAGAACAAGAAGTTGTCCAAAATCATGCAGATAATCCATTATTTCTATGATTATAGAGTGGGATCAAATTTATTGGAACAGCTGATTGAATTTTGTCCCCAAAAATTGGGGGTGCTCGAATTCTGATAGAGGGGATTGGATTATTAGAGTAATTACTGTAAACTCTTTGAAAAATGCAAGAAGATTTGCGGGAAAGAACTGAAGAGATATTTCTGATATAGTCTAGAGCCAATAGGCTAGATGTTCACAGGAACACATATGCTCCACCATGCATAAAAGCTCAGTAAATGGTCCCATATATCACATGGCAGTGTGACTAACATCACAGGACCTACAAAGTAGGGTAGACATTAGGACTCCGACACGCACTGAACTCTTGGAAATCCCCCAGCCCCAAGTTGGAATCCTGCCTATATTAAGATGGGCACAGCTCAAGTCAGAATCACCAGTGATTTTCATCAAAAATCACCAGAAATTTTCATCAAAGTAGGTCAGCTCAGAACTTGCTGGTAACAGTCCCCTATAATGCACCTTCATGCACAAAATCAAGGTTCTAATGTCAACGGTTCTCCTTATTTTGCTGACGAAAGGATTCAGATGGACTCACTGACTACTGGACAATTTGCAGATGGTAGCCTACTTCGTAGAAATACCACATATATTTTTTGTGGAACTGAATCTATTCAGATTCAAGAAATCATCCATAATATCTTGCATGTTGGACAGGATATCCAGTGGATTTATTTTGTTTAGAAGATAACAAAAATGTAATTACTATTTAGATAATTGCTCGGAAAATATATTCCATATTGTATGGGAACACATGAAAAGAGTAATGAAGATTGACTTCATTCTGTTAGACGGGGGTATCCCAGCAGCCTTTGCGGCGCTGCCTGACAACTATGGCGTGGGCTGAAGCAAGGCATAGCGACGTATTCACTTAGCCCAGGCAGACCGCACTTCTCGCCGTTAAATCGTATTTCCTCGACGTTTGCGGCTGGTAATCATTTGGAATCGATAATATATTGTTTATAAGGTAACATTTAACAGCTGAAAGGATCAATTGTGTGGTAAAGACTCCAGGAAAGGGTAATAAACAGCTCTAAATAACCCACAACACTGATCTACAGGGCGCTAACCCAGCCGTTAAAATCCTGGGGTAAACACAGCGGCAACACCGTCATTGTCGGCATATAGCACGGATAATCTGTTTTAATTTCCCCCCATAAAGCTGTTAATTATCCATATTCAGTGATTGACTTATTAAATGATTGACTTATTGATCATGAAATGCTAAATAACGCAGATATAGACTTGTAGCAAAATTCCTTCACCGTTATGGATAGTCTGTGTTCTTCTGCTTTTATAAAGCTGTTAATTATCCAGATTTAATGATTGACTTAATGATCAGGAAATGGTAAATAACGCAGATATATACTTGTTTTAGCAAAATTCCTCATCACAGTGTCAACATGACAAAGAAACACACGTCAGACCAAAGATCAAATAAAATTGATTGATTGACTGTTTATACAGAAAATTTACCATACGGTTATAAGCCACGGATACATACTCCTCCATGCTGATGTTAATCATTTAATAAGTCAATCACTGAATATGGATAATTAACAGCTTTATGGGGGGAAATTAAAACAGATTATCCGTGCTATATGCCGACAATGACGGTGTTGCCGCTGTGTTAACCCCAGGATTTTAACGGCTGTGTTAGCGCCCTGTAGATCAATGTTGTGGGTTATTTAAGAGCTGTTTATTACCCTTTCCTGGAGTCTTTACCACACAATTGATCCTTTCAGCTGTTAAATGTTACCTTATTAACAATATCTTTTCGATTCCAAACGATTACCAGCCGCAAACGTCGAGGAAATACGATTTAACGGCGAGAAGCGCGGTCTGCCTGGGCTAAGTGAATACGTCGCTATGCCTTGCTTTAGCCCACGCCATAGTTGTCAGGCAGCGCCGCAAAGGCTGCTGGGATACCCCCGTCTAACAGAATGGGAAAGATTGTGACCGTGAGAGTGTTGAAAATTGGGGTCTTCATAACCCCAGAACCTGTCCAGTGGGAGCAGAACGAGATTTGTAATGTCCTGACCCTCAATGTAAATCCTGTATTAACTAATATACAAGCGAGACTCAGAAGAAATCCTTTCAATCTGGTGGCTAGGTAATTGAAACTACTTGAGAATCATGCCCTCTGTACTTAAAGACCAAGCATGTGGCCCAATATATAATGAACAATGTGAAAAAAATATCTAAACATTACAGATTACAGATATTTGGATGAAATTTTGATGGATCTTCAATTGACATTTATTTTAGTTGTACCTGTATCTAACTGCCTTTGTTATTTGCGCTGAAAACTTACCCCACTTCAATACTTATTGCATTCATCGTGTACAATGAATCACCAGAGAGACAAAAATTGAATTCTCCCCCAGATCTCAATGTGGTTGTTTATCATATAACTCAGTGAAAATCAAAGTATTTCTGCAAAATCACCAAGTGAGGGTTACTTTACGACACCTGATTATCTTCAAGAAGTCCTTTAGTAAGTGTTTTTTGTACTAATCAAGTGAATTGGCCTCTCAAGTGTTTGAAAGTAGTCCATTCCTTACTATTTTTCAGTGGTCGAGAACTCTAGCGGAGGAATCCTCCTGTATACACAGTGATGAGGTCAAGAGAAGAGAAGTATTCCTCATGGAAGTTGGTACGAGAAATTCACTTTCACCTATCAAACCTTTATTGCTGTTTTCAGAGCATTTCCACTGTTGTGCTGCCTATATTCACCATATCTGAAACTAGTTGGATAGTTGAATAATGACCATCTTTGTTGATCTCGGGCTTAGATCTTCTAGTTTGAACTACTGCTTTCACAAGTTAGATATTCTAATCTGATCTGCTTTATTAAGTTCGATCTCATAGCCTGAAATGTCTCCTTAAGTTACGTTTCCGAAAAAGAACCATCAACTCTGTTATGTATCATTGGTGGGCTATCATCATTCTACAAGTACCTTGATCTAATGTTGACGTCACACAAGCTGTTTTCATTCTTCCCAGTCTTCCCATAATCCCACTCTGTAGACCCATATATTTCTGAAAACTTATGTCATATTAGCAACCCTCACAATTAGCGATGACATTCCATAATCACTGAGGCAAATGTTGTGGCATATTGAGTTCATCTCAGTAGTTTTTAGCCTGGGTGAGTTAGTAGGATTTAACATCGTTTTCAACGATTTTTTCATCATATCATGACTGTACCTACATTTGCCAGGACACGAGAGTGCTCACAGTTTCTATCATCCTGGACAGTGATCATCCTAGACAGCCTGGTGTCAAATGGGAGTCGGTTATTTTGAAACCACATGATTTTTGCCATAACCAATTTTCCTGTGAGGGCTAAACAGTCATTAGACAGTCATACTCTGCCCAGGGCTCCTCTTTCATTCCTTAGCTGGACACTGCCCCACCCCATAACCCCTTATATCCTTACATCTTCCACTGTAACACCCCCTCTTACGTGATGCCGTCAAGATCCCCAAGTTTTGCCCATACTGTTCTTGACACATTGCCAATAAGGTGAGCTTTTCTGATTCTCAAACTTTGAACCTGCTTTTGTTCAGTGTGTCACATTCCAATTCATGCTAATAATTTCTCTATCTGCAGGCCAGCATTTCCTTCAAGCTCTGTTCCATGGTTTTGAAGATATTCCTCCCAAATTTGCTGTAAGTGTGTCTATGAAATCCATTCTCTGGGCCGCTTAGATGACCCAGTTTGAATACAAAGAAGTGTTGTGTTCATGTGCAAGTCAAGAACCTCTTGAGCTTCACCCTGGCACGAGGCATGATTCTAGAGTTTTACTCTTGTTGACACAGAGGGATACACTCTGAGGGATATAACCAGACATGCATTGTGTTATGCTATTATAGGACTATATCTTCTGAATTGATATCATCCTTGATTCCCCGAGATATCATTTCACAAAATGGTTCTCGAATGATATGTAAATGAAATACCTTTAAACCAAGTGGTATTTAAAAATATGTTTATTATTTTGTTCAGTGTATTTCGAGTTAAATATATCTTTGCAATAAGTAAAACATTTTTTATGAATTTGCAAGAACCTTGAGAAAATGTTGAAACCTTGAGGAGTAAAAGATAGACTGATTGTCTCCCTTGTATATCCATACAGTAGACAGGTATTCGGCCAGCATTTTCAGTTCAAAATTCTGGCTGGATCTAGACTAATTCTCCGCATTCAGATGTATCGGCCAACATTCTGTCTGAATAAATTGCTGAAGACTCGAAGAATGAGCTATCATGGCCACCTCCATGCTCAATGAAGAATGAGCTATCATAGCCACCTCCATGCTCAATGAAGAATGAGCTATCATAGCCACCTCCATGCTCAATGAAGAATGAGCTATCATAGCCACCTCCATGCTCAATGAAGAAAGAGCTATCATGGCCACCTCGATGCTCAATGAAGAATGAGCTATCATAGCCACCTCCATGCTCAATGAAGAATGAGCTATCATAGCCACCTCCATGCTCAATGAAGAATGAGCTATCATAGCCACCTCCATGCTCAATGAAGAATGAGCTATCATGGCCACCTCCATGCTCAATGAAGAATGAGCTATCATGGCCACCTCCATGCTCAATGAAGAATGAGCTATCATAGCCACCTCCATGCTCAATGAAGAATGAGCTATCATAGCCACCTCCATGCTCAATGAAGAATGAGCTATCATGGCCACCTCCATGCTCAATGAAGAATGAGCTATCATAGACACCTCCATGCTCAATGAAGAATGAGCTATCATGGCCACCTCCATGCTCAATGAAGAATGAGCTATCATAGCCACCTCCATGCTCAATGAAGAATGAGCTATCATAGCCACCTCCATGCTCAATGAAGAATGAGCTATCATAGCCACCTCCATGCTCAATGAAGAATGAGCTATCATAGCCACCTCCATGCTCAATGAAGAATGATCTATCATAGCCACCTCCATGCTCAATGAAGAATGAGCTATCATAGCCACCTCCATGCTCAATGAAGAATGAGCTATCATAGCCACCCCCATGCTCAATGAAGAATGAGCTATCATAGCCACCTCCATGCTCAATGAAGAATGAGCTATCATGGCCACCTCGATGCTCAATGAAGAATGAGCTATCATGGCCACCTCCATGCTCAATGAAGAATGAGCTATCATGGCCACCTCCATGCTCAATGAAGAATGAGCTATCATGGCCACCTCCATGCTCAATGAAGAATGAGCTATCATAGCCACCTCCATGCTCAATGAAGAATGAGCTATCATAGCCACCCCCATGCTCAATGAAGAATGAGCTATCATAGCCACCTCCATGCTCAATGAAGAATGATCTATCATAGCCACCTCCATGCTCTATGAAGAATGAGCTATCATAGCCACCTCCATGCTCAATGAAGAATGAGCTATCATGGCCACCTCCATGCTCAATGAAGAATGAGCTATCATAGCCACCTCCATGCTCAATGAAGAATGAGCTATCATAGCCACCTCCATGCTCAATGAAGAATGAGCTATCATAGCCACCTCCATGCTCAATGAAGAATGAGCTATCATAGCCACCTCCATGCTCAATGAAGAATGAGCTATCATAGCCACCCCCATGCTCAATGAAGAATGAGCTATCATAGCCACCTCCATGCTCAATGAAGAATGAGCTATCATGGCCACCTCGATGCTCAATGAAGAATGAGCTATCATGGCCACCTCCATGCTCAATGAAGAATGAGCTATCATGCCCTCACAGAAATAGGGTGCATTTAAGGTGCAAATAGGGCACATCAATTGAGACAGCTAGGGCGCAGTTGGGGTGCAATTGGGGCGATTAGACTTAATATGTCTAGGGCGCAAATTAGGGCGCGTTCCAAATATTTTAACTGCGCCTTATATGCGCCCTATTAGAGAATAGGGCGCAGTTGGGACGCAGGTAAGGCGCAGTTGGGGCGCAGAAAAGGCGCAGTTGGGGCGCGATTAGGGCGCACTCTCAGAATAATAGCATGAATGTTGTACTGATAGGGCACAGTCATGGCACATTTGGGGCGCAGTTAGGGTGCAGTTGAGGCGCAGTTTAGGGTGCAGTTGGGGAACAGAACAGTACACATGTACATAAATTGAAGATGCAAATAGGTGAAAGATGATTATTGGCATCTACCTCATCCAAATAAATCTAATTTTACTCTGCAGGTACATAATTATTATCTTCATCTACAATGTGCATTCATGGTTTGAATTACATCTATAAGAAAATATATGTACTACAGTCAGCTGTTGTAGAATTGGTACATTAGGTCATCTGACACTTTTGCTCACTCTTTCTTGATTTTTTTTTTCAAATTTCTTCTACACACATCTGAAATCCATTACATTACCCACTGTCTGAGAACAGAGATAAAACTCTCACCAAAATCCTGTTAAAAGGGCAGGAAATCTTCAAATTTAAAATGGTTCTTTGAAAACCAATATGTCTGCCTTTCTTTTGTTAATATCAGTCTATAAGATAAAGGTCATGTGACAGTTTTGAATAATCAGATAACATGCTATTGTGCAGTTGATAGGGCGCAATTAGGGCGTAGTTGGGGCGCAATTAGGGCGTACTCTGAGAATAATAGCATGAATGATGTACATGTACTGGTAAAGCGCAGTTGGGGCGCAGATAAAAAGCAATATCTTTTTCGAGCAAAGTCTGATTTTTTTTGTTGAAATAATATTATTATAATTAACTATCAACGTCCAAATGTCACATAAAGGAATTTATAGCCCAGAATAGTGAAGAAAGCAGACAGTCTGAATTATTGGGTAAAACTTTTTTTACAAAGACATGCATGTACATGTCTTTGTAATGACATGCATGCTTGCATATGTGATTACTAGCTAACTGAATGTTGGTGGAAAAAAGTCAGAAGGCACAAGTATACATGTAGGGCTCACTCTGATATTTGTATAAAATGGTTATGTCTAGAGGGCGCATTTAGGGCACAGTCTGAGTTATCAAAAAAGCAGTTATAGGGTGCAGTCTAAAGATTGGAGAAAACATCTATGTCCACAGCGCGCAAGTAGGGCGCAGTCTGAATATCAGAGACAATTTCAAACTAAAGAAGGTGCAATTAGGGTGTGCGCCCCATCTCTAGCTTCTAGGGCGCATTCCTGAAGGGCGCAATTAGGGTGCAGCAGGGTGGATGGATGAAGAAATAGGGTGCAATTAGGGCGCAGTAGATAGACAAGGCACAAGTAGGGCGCAAATGGGGCGCAGATAGAGCGCGCGCCCTATTTTCGTGAGGGTGGCCACCTCCATGCTCAATGAATGAGCTACCTCCATGCTCAATAAAGAATTAGCTATCATGGCCACCTCCATGCTCAATGAAAGACAACCTTAATTGTGATAACCAACAATCAGGTTGCTGAAGTAATCAGCCAATAAAATGTGTCATTCAAATTCTCTCCATCTCGGGAGCAAAAGCGAGATGCCTGTCTACTGCAGGGATATACAATGGAACTTGAATGCTGTACAGTTCATACTCGGGGAGGTTGAAAGTTCAAAGATTGATCCGTAATGGAGGATATGTTTTGACCCCAGGTGCTCCATCACATTTGTATAGGAGAGCTCACATTCTTGTGACGCCAGTAAGACTACAAGTGGACATCGGAAACGACCCAGTCAAGTTGAAACTCAATTTAGCTGTTTTCCTGTTATCTCACTTATTTGGACAATATTCACAGAGAAAGTTATATTACTGCATTCCTTGTGGTCAAATTTATAGTAAACTCAGTTATTCAGCTATGTTATTTGTGATGATCTCAGAAATATATGTATATTTCCAGACGGAGTCCCCTGAACCATTCGACCATCGTCTGCCCAATATCTCCCCTGATGACCTAAAACTGTTACAGAGTGCTGTCCCAGAGCTGGCTGAGAAATTCAGGTAATATTATATGTTACCATGATTACAGAGTGCTGTCCCGGGGCTGGCTGAGAAATTTAGGTAATATTACCATGGTTACAGAGTGCTGTCCCAGGGCTGGCTGAGTAATTCAGGTAATGTTACCATGGTGCTGTCCCAGGGCTGGCTGAGAAATTCAGGTAATATTATATGTTACCATGATTACAGAGTGCTGTCCCAGGGCTGGCTGAGAAATTTAGGTAATATTACCATGGTTACAGAGTGCTGTCCCGGGGCTGGCTGAGTAATTCAGGTAATATTACCATGGTTACAGAGTGCTGTCCCGGGGCTGGCTGAGTAATTTAGGTAATATTACCATGGTTACAGAGTTCTGTCCCGGGGCTGGCTGAGTAATTCAGGTAATATTACCATGGTTACAGAGTGCTGTCCCAGGGCTGGCTGAGTAATTCAGGTAATATTACCATGGTTACAGAGTGCTGTCCCGGGGCTGGCTGAGTAATTCAGGTAATATTACCATGGTTACAGAGTTCTGTCCCGGGGCTGGCTGAGAAATTTAGGTAATATTACCATGGTTACAGAGTGCTGTCCCAGGGCTGGCTGAGTAATTCAGGTAATATTACCATGGTTACAGAGTGCTGTCCCAGGGCTGGCTGAGTAATTCAGGTAATATTACCATGGTTACAGAGTTCTGTCCCGGGGCTGGCTGAGAAATTTAGGTAATATTACCATGGTTACAGAGTGCTGTCCCAGGGCTGGCTGAGTAATTCAGGTAATATTACCATGGTTACAGAGTTCTGTCCGAGGGCTGGCTGAGTAATTCAGGTAAAGTTACCATGGTTAGAGAGTGCTGTCCCGGGGCTGGCTGGGTAATTCAGGTAATATTACCATGGTTACAGAGTGCTGTCCCAGGGCTGGCTGAGTAATTCAGGTAATATTACCATGGTACAAAGTTCTGTCCCGGGGCTGGCTGAGTAATTTAGGTAATATTACCATGGTTACAGAGTGCTGTCCCGGGGCTGGCTGAGTAATTCAGGTAATATTACCATGGTTACAGAGTGCTGTCCCAGGGCTGGCTGAGTAATTCAGGTAATATTACCATGGTTACAGAGTGCTGTCCCGGGGCTGGCTGGGTAATTCAGGTAATATTACCATGGTTACAGAGTGATGCCTCAGATCTGACTGAGGAATTCAGGTGATTGTGTCAATATACTATGTTTATATGTTTGAACTAGAGCTTTAAATACACGCCAGATCAGATACAGCCAACAGATTCTACAGATGACTTCTCTTTGACAGACTCGTTTGCTGGCATATAGCAATCGCTTTGTCCATCTGTTTGTATGTATGTCCATCTGTCTGTATTATATCTTGCTAAACTTAGGGCAACGATTTGGTGTAAGACTCACGAAATATAATTGACTAAGGATCTGCTGCAAGTTGTATTGTCAGTCTTTTGTCCAGGATATTACCTTTTCAATGGGAGGTCTTATACCAAAGCCTTGCCAAACTTAGTCTTGGTTGTTTTTGCAGCTAGGATTTTGAAATAGTGGATCTGTACTGGCCTACATTCATCTCCCCATATCTGTTTTCTCTCCCGTCAGTCAGTTCTGTGTGTTTGTCGGAGTGCTAAAAGCTTTTCGGGACAATATTTTGGTGGAGAGATACATTATTAGTAGTCTTTGATTGCTTTGCATCTTATATTGGGTCTTGTGAACTTCATTGAAGAAGTTGTGTGCATTAACCCCCAGAAAATATATATGTTGTAAGAAAAATTAGATTATATACTGTGCTGCCATTGCTAGTAAATAATGAGAAACAATTATTTTATCAGCTTAACAATTCTAGATGTGTTCATCACCCCGGAGATTCAGTTCTCCATCCCTTGTGTGCTTCGGCTCTCCGGGCAGAGTGCAAGATACCGATGAAAGGGGGCGAAGGTAGGTTGATAATCATGTAGCCTATCAGGGGCCTATTTAATCATAGAAAAGTTGTGATCACAATTCCCTCTCTGTCAAGATCCCGTTTTCCGTAAATAAGCTACACAATTAGAGCTGTTGTGAGTATGTTGACGGACAAGCCCGCATTATACCCCTGATTGGAGTCATTTTTATCACATGGTCCGTCCGTTTTCAATGAAATATACTGCCAATGTTACTAGTATACATATCTGTTGTTGTTTAGTCAGTTAAACTGACTAGAGAACCGCTGATGAACTCAGCTGAACTAATTGTATTGCGGTAGTCCATACCACGGAGCACGACAAGCCATCCCTTGGAGCAAGAAAAACTTGAAAGAATTGATTTCATTGCTATAGCGATTCCTGAATTTCGATGTTGAAGAATTGAAAACGAAATGACTTTAGCATTTCATCCACTAGCATGACTGCCCGGTTATTGGACACTTTTTATGAATAAGGGTCTGCAGGTCGGCCATGCAACCACGTATGGTAACATTGAATTAAAGACTACATCTTTAGTCATGAATCGTCATAAAAAATAATGAAGAAAAAATACGGAGAGAGACTGGGAATAGTTGAAACGCAGGGACCATTCACGGTATGAAAATGCAAGTTTGCTCACAGTTATTGGACACTTTTTCAGTGATGGATTGATTTGAAACTAATCAACTCACTGTGAAATTGTTTGTCCTACAGTCGTTAGTAAACCTCCAAGAATATTTAAACATGAATCAGCACTGTAGCCCACAAATGAGTTTTGGAATGAGCGTCGAAGATTCAACCGGTCCCAACTTTTGCAGTGTATGGGAGTGCCCATTATCCTTGGCTGTCCATCAGCGCTATTGCCAGTGTGAGCCACATGTCATGCTATCGTAAACTGGCTGCTCTCGGGAATTGGTCTATTTTTAGACGGAGTGGTGGGGAGATATATACATCGTCTGCCAAACGCCGGTCGCGTTGCACACTGAGATTCAAAATAAAGATTCTCTATATTTGTGGGAACATTTTCAGCCAAATTTCGTTGAATTTAATCATACCTGCAATCGGGAATGAAACTGAGAAACTGGAGGAAATTTTCTGACGCATTTTTTTACCCAAATTTGTGACACTATTTCCGACCCGCACTAGGGCTAAACGTGCACAAATTCCGTGAGTAAACAGAAATTTATTAGCATATCTTTGAAACTATAAAATTAAATTTGTATTACAGTTGTCATGTAATATTCCCAGAAAATAGCCCCACTGCATTTAGGTGTCCAATAATAGGGCCTGTCCAATAACCGGGCAGTCATGCTAGTGGATTTTTTGTTCCGATCAACCGCGAACAGGCCGGACTAGGAATATTATTTGTATTGTTAATACATGTGACCCGGCTCATGTAGGCTATATCGATAACATGAGAAGGTTCTTGGTGAATGATGTCGTTGATTTCAGTTTATTCACACAGTATTGGATTTTGCTCTGAATGTCCAAACAAGGACAAGTTCCATAATACAGACAAATTTCTATATAACAAAAGGGGCAGCGACTCGTCACCTGTCCTGTTAAAATAATAAAACAAAAAGACAAACTATTGTTATGCGACATTCAATAACAAACGCGTTCGGTGTCATCAATAGTTATCTCATCAACATTTACCGGTAATTCAACCAGACAATCAAATACTTAGTATTAAATCCATCAATACAAATGCAATACAAGAAACTTTTTATTATATGATCATTACCACTTGGTGCATTACTCGCCCAGAAAGGACAATCAAGATTAATAGCTTGACCTTGAAATTACATCAATTACATCAGCTCATGATGGCACGATTTATCAATGTTATCCTGAATATGTTCAGTTAATAAATGTCAATAATTCAGTTAGTAAATGTCAATAATTCAGTTACATACAAAATCAGTTACATAATGCACTCTGTCACAGTACTTATTTAATAGTTCTCAGAAATTAACTAACCTTGTGACACAGACAGCCTTGCTTATAATAATTCGTCAACACTGACAGATTCTATCAGGATCTCCCTGAAACAATATAAATCAATTCTATTCATTCTTGAATCCATGCACATTCTTGATCATAATAAAATCTCCAATGACTCAAATAGATTTAATCAGAACGATATAAATTTGATACCAATTCAGAGTTTAGCGAGTCAATCATATAGGAATGGGGGGAAATGAACAGGGGGGGGGGGGAGTCGGATCTAGTTCCACGTGCCAGCAACGTAAATAGGTCAGTGACTGCCATGTTAAGTTTTAGGCGCCAACAGTACAATTTACAGCGTGTCTTTGGTACAGAGTTTGCCAAAGATCTCCGCTAGATTTAGTTCAGTACGTTCAAACTAATTACTGACAAATAAATCATGAGAACTCACTATTGTAAATGCCGCAATCTGCACACAACACACCGAATGCAATTCCAGACAACTGTTGCACTTTTCAACGAGCAGCGTTCTAACATCTTCATCCGGTTTCAACAGCTGTAGTTACGTCATGAACAAGGCGAAAGTATCGCCACCTATCGGCGGTATTCGGAAACACTACTCTAGACTATAGAAACCAAGGGATGCAACTCTCATAGCAAATGCATATACTTCGAATTAGGGGCTACATGAGAAAGGAAACAACAATAGGCGCACACCCGCCCACATACACATAACATAAATTGCGGACGTTACCGTAGACCCATCATAAATTTCTAGTTTCTCGGGTCAACGCACTCGTCACTTTGTGCACTGTGGGGTGTGATATCAGGATTTTCAGCTCGAGACAGGCAGTATTCAACGAGTGTTTTATTACGATGTCCATATTGAATGTTTCTATATTACCAAAGATAACAGAGGAAGGACTTTGCAAACCTATGATCCACGTCCGATAACAGTAAAAATATGACATCGACATGTATACCGTGGATCAATAATTTGCGGTACCGAACCTTAGATTCGATTATTCGAGGTTTACAGACTGGTTTGTGCATGTCTTCAGCTTTGATCATCAAACCAGTCAATGAGTACCGTAACAATTTTTTTCTTACACAATGTTGGTCGTATCAAGAAGATTTGAGGCACAGTAATCCCAGAACTTCCCACTAAAGTTGCCGAATCTCATTCGGCTGTCAAATGTTGGAGCGCGAACTATGTCCTTAGCAACAGTGTTTTGCTGTGCGCTAACAGGGGACAACTGCGCTCAGGATGGTGCACTATTGCCTTGAGACCGTGCGCTATTACCATCGCCTCTAGACTGTTAGCTACTGCAGAACATGTAATAGTTCCTGTGCTATACATGTAATATGGGGAATTACAGAATATCATACGACCAATCAGGATGAACAATTACGGTATCAGGTTTTATAATAAATTTTATGACAGATGGCTAACTGTTGAAATAGTGTTGGAAAATTAATATTCTGGGTGGGGAGCACACCTATTCTTTCTTGATTTCACTTTTTTTTAGAGCATAAAATGAAATAAAAACCGAGTCACTGCACCACTGTTTTAAGGGTGTTCACCAAAATCAGAATACTTTTGTTCTTCACCTAATACTGTCACGGAACAAATAACGGATTTATTAAAAGCTTCATTTTATATTATAAATTCAACAATATAACCATTTGTAATGTTTCGTCGGTAAAGGATACCGTTCACTTGCTTGACCAGCATGTTTCGACATTTGTGATGCAGCGTATTTCACAAATTAAGA
Source organism: Hanleya hanleyi (assembly GCA_036873755.1). Taxonomy (NCBI): domain Eukaryota; kingdom Metazoa; phylum Mollusca; class Polyplacophora; order Lepidopleurida; family Hanleyidae; genus Hanleya; species Hanleya hanleyi. The sequence continues at coordinate 15,891 of JAVTVY010024124.1, forward strand.
AGAATTTATCTGTTTTTCTTGCTCCAAGGGATGGCTTGTCGTGCACCGTGGTATGGACTACCACAATACAATTAGTTCAGCTGAGTTCGTCAACGGTTCTCTAATCAGTTTAACTGACTTTACAACAACAGATGTGTATACTAGTAACCTTGGCAGTATATTTCATTGAAAATGGACGGACCATGTGATAAAAATGACTCCAATCGTGGATATGATGCGAGCTTGCCTGTCAAAATACCACAACAGCTCCAACTGTGTAGCTTATTTACGGAAAACGGGATCTTGACAGAGAGGGAATTGTGATCACATCGCTTCTATGATTAAATAGGTCCCTGATAGGCAACATGATTATCCACCTACCTCCGCTCCCGTTTATCAGTATCTTGCACTTTGTCTGGAGAAGCCGAAAAGGTGTACTGTTTTGCTCCACAGGATGGAAAACATGCTCCACGGGATGGAATGTCATGCCAAAGCACACAAGGGATGGAGAACTGAATCTCCGGGGTGTTCATCAAATTCTCTATTCATTTCTCTGTTTCTGAATAATTCACATGTCATTTTGTCTTTTTGGCAGCCTTCCAAAAGAATTGGACACTGATCTCCAGCAGAAGTTGTCTTCCCTTGGCCCTCGAACGGGTCCCTCGTGTCATTCATTAACTGGATCAATTTCTCCGGGTAGAGCCGGATCAAAGTCGCGCCAACTGACACCGTTGTGCCAGTCGCAGACAACCTGTGCTTCTGACATCGATATACTTCAGGAAAGTAACGGAGAACATCATTTTTCTCCAATCGAATGCGAGGAAATCAGCTTTAATGGAGAAATCTGTGCACCCGGAACAGAACCTGTGATAAAACTCGGACCAGTCAGCCCACAGGATAATCTTGTCTTCTTGATGCCTGAGAGTCTGTCCACAAAACTCACTGCAGAGATGAAATACCAGGCAGAGACTGGCTCCAGGCAAGAGGAGACAACTCTTGGGGATTCTGGCGACTCCACCAAGGCCCCAGGAGGTCTGATGGAAAGTCATCCTGGGGCCGTGGATAAAAGCAGCGATGAGAGCAGCTCCAGTCGAAAGCCTCATGGAGGGAGTAATTTGACGTCAGATACATCTCCTGAAGTCGAAACATCGCAGGATTTCACAACGGCAGACTTTTACATTGATGAGTCAATGCCTTCTTCCATTGAACACATGCCATCATTGAAGGGCATGGATAAAAGCGAAATATCTAAACAGTTACAGGAAAAATCTGAGAGTGTTGTAAAATTAGAAAATGATCTTTTGGAGTCCAATACTAGACTAACTGAAAGTGAAACCAAGATGAAAACGGTTCAGGAGTTCGTTCAAACTGAAGTTCAACGACTTAGGGAAATGTTGGCAGGTATCAAGGAGGATTGTTCGTTGAGTAAAGCCTATGTTGTGGAGAATATATCATCTTTCTCTAACAGCTTGGCTGAAGTTTTGACTTCATATGATGCATGTGTGGTTGCTGGTCACACTAAAGAAATGATGAGTCTACGAGAAAACTTAGAAATAGAGACTTCTGAATTAAATGCAAAACTAATGACAGCGAACTCTGTGATTGAAAATTTACAGACGGAACTCCATAACACTAGAGATCAGTGGGCTAACACGAAGGCTGATGCAGAGGCATCAAGATTGAGTCTAGAAACAAAAATAAATGAACTGTCCGAAGCTTATGAGAAAGAAAGAGAGGAGATGATTCGAAATCATTCACTTGAGTTGGAAGTGGAACTGGACAAACTGAGAGATGAGCTTAACCAAGAGGTGGTACACAGGGAATCCCAGATCAAAGTAGTTAATGTAGAATTGGAACATGTTCAGGCTGAGTTGTCCGATGCCTTAAAAGAAAAGGAGAAACATGCCGAAGAACTTGCAGAAAAATTTCAAAAAGAAAAGGAACAAATTGCCTTGATAATAGAGAAAGATTTTAAGGAAAAGATGGAAACTGCTTTAACAGAGACAAAGAAGAGATCAGAAGAAGAACATGAAAGCAATGTTGAAGACTTGAAGCAAAATCATTGTAAGGAATTAGAGGAACGACTACTTAGGGCTTCTGGTGAGAAGGATGCTGAAATTATCTGCGTGACTGAGGAATTGAAACAGCAGTTAGAACGTGAAAAAATCGAAGAACTAGAAGCTCTTCGTATTGAGCTTCGTTTGGAACATGAAGCTGAATTGAGAAAAATGGAAGGAAGTTTCACAATGGCACATGCGCTTGATCTAGAAGAATGCAAGACTGAATTTGAGACAGAGAAGGAAGCCTTGTGTGTGAAACTCCGTCAGCTTGAAGAACAAACCTCGGCCAGTCCCGAGATTGTTTCCGAGGTGACACAGACAGACAGTGAGATTGATTCGAGCATACCGCGTGAGAAACACGAGGCCATATTGACAGATATACAGTCCAACTTTGAGCATATGAAATTACAGGCCATAGATGAGGTACAATATGATTGGTTGAATAGACATGCTAGACAGATTATTTTTAAAATAAACCTAGTCTTACTTTATATACCATCAAACTTTTCATATTTAAATCAAGCATTTAACTTTGCAAGTTTGAGGAGCAATTGAGATGCCTAATGGCTAAATGTATAGATGTGAGTTACTGGAATATGAAAGTGTTGGACTGAGAGGACCAACTTTTAAAAATAACAATTTTGAACAAAGAAATCTGAAGTATCAGATTGTGTAATGGATCTTTACAGTCACACAGCAATTGGCTTAATGTTCTTCCAATTTTCTCCAGGAACCAATGAAAATATCAGATTTCTGTTTGAAAATTTGAATGGACCAATCAGATGTTTGAAAACTGGAAGGTATCCAGTCATGCAGTGGAGGTTGTATACACATATCAGTTGGTCTTTAGTTTATTGTATTGATCAAAATTCCAAGTTGTGTTCTACCTTTCCTACTTGTTGAATTTGTACATTGCAGGCTTTACGATTGAAAGTGATGGAACACGATAAAGAACTGGCAGATCTCAGATCCAAACTGGAGTCAGAAAACCAGGAGAAACTGAATTCCTTGAAAGCATCTGTAACTGCTGAAAAACAGGTTTGACATTACCCTTGATCACTGCACACAGTGTGACACAGTCATGGACAGTCAGCTACTCTATTTGACTCAGTGGTTTGATTTTTTTCTGCTGCGACATTAGCATGTTGTGCTGTGGGGTCAAAACTTATATTTCACAATGTTTAGACTCACAACACTGCTTGATGTCAGGAGGGACAGCAGTAGAATCATTTGCTCTGACTCCTGCTATCCATCAGCATGTCAAAAGGTCAGAAGGAATGGAGGACTTGCACAATCACCAATTATCCAATCAGATTATTTGATTGCCACTTCCTGTTTGTCATTTGTGGCCAAGTTAACCAATCAAAACTAGCATTTCCGGTTTATTGTCTGGTCTTATTGTGCAAGGCTCCCTTTCTGACTACACTGAGTATAGGTAAATCCTCTAATAATTCAATCACCCTATGAAAATTCAATCATCCCCGATTTTGTGAACAGAATTGATCATTCTGATAAATTTTAGGCCTGCAAGTGCCTCCCATATTTCCTGTATTTTCCTATATTTTTGAATCCTTCCTATGTTTTCCTATATTTTACTTAAAACCTCCTATATTTCCTATATTTATACTTTTTCTCTTGAAAACCTCCACCAATTCTCTGAAATGAATTGGCATGAGGAAATACATTTCAGAAAAATATTTTCTGCCTCGCTTTGCTCGCTAAAATAAATATCGAAGAATTTAAATCTCTATTTGTAGAACCAAGCAGGAGAACGGGTCTCCTCAATCGCCACCACTATGACTGTATTCAGTGGAAATAATTTGGTTAAACACCAGAAAACTACCAACTTTGGAACATGCAGTGTAGTAGTGACCTGTCTTACACTCCTTATTCCCTATATTGTCCTATATTTTATCAAGAAAATTCCTATATTTCTCCTACATTTTGGCAAATTTCCTCTTATATTCTCCTATATTTTCACTGTGAGCCACTTGCAGGCCTGAAATATCACCCTTTGAAATCACTAAAATATATGCAACAAAGAAATAATGGATTTTCTGCATGATTTTGAACCATTTTGTCAACTTCCTGTTCTAATAAATTTGATCACCCCCTGATTTTATGGTGGAAAATTTCACTTCCTGTGATTGAATTATTAAAGAAGTTAACATAGTATGCACAATAACACCAGCACTCACTTAATACCAATGGTCACTGATAAGAAAAGGGAGGCAATTTTGTCAACATCTCGAGTCGACAGAGGGCGTATAAAGCGTAGGGGAGTCAGATTGATGGATATTAACAAAGAGAGGATTACAATTGGAGGTAAAAGTGCTTAATTTCCCGAGATATGAAGCTATTCAACTGAAAGTACAGTAATTTCAGAGTTGTGACTGCTGTAAATGATTGAGTGGCCGGCCTGGTGTGTCTGACATACGATGCAAGATATATTTACCCATATATATTTGAGGAGAGTGTCACTTTTATATGACATAGGTCTGCAGACACACCACAACTCGTTATTAAATGATGACACTACTCATCATACCCATTGTTGGCATTCTAAACACGGACAGACCCAGAATGTCATAAAGCGATGTCACGATCGAAATGCATCAAACAGTAGTTGCGATGTGAGCAGCACAACAAATCTGACCCTCTACAAGTTTGCCCACTGCTGTGACATTGCATTTTGGGAATATTATGCATGCAGCAAAACTTGGTTTTAAATCTCATGTCCAGTAGATGCTCTTTTATCATGTTTTAGTGTATGGTGAATGCTCTGATAATTTAATAGCTTTATTATAATTCAATATCACCCCAAATTTTGTTTCAGATTTCGATCAGTCATCAAATGTAGGAGAAACTATAACGAGACTTCAAAAGAATCTTCCTGTCTGTCAGTGCAATATCTCAGTAACAGACCAGGGTGATGAAAACTTTCATGTCACCGTGTAGAATATTCATTTCATGTAGATCAATTATCTGTTCTTGTCCTACCACAGGTCCTGTTCAACGAGGCAGTCACTAAGCTAACCACAGAGAAGGAGAAGCTGATTGAAGATCTCCGAGCAAGGGAAGCAACTCTATTGTCTCAGCAGCTGAAAGACAAAGGTTTGTAACAAGTTTAAGTGCAGTTATCCTGTCTTTTATGCTGCAATTACCCCATTGTGCATGGTCATAGTCTGAGCCACTTTGGGTAATACCGAGGGATTTTTAGCCTGAAATCTTTTATACACTCTATTTTGAAATAACGCAACTCAAATTTCGGTGCACCAGTAAATTTACACAATTTTTCCATTGCTTTTTTTCAACTTCTATTCCGGGGATTAAAGAACTAAGTTTTATTTTACATCTTTATAGTAAAACTGACAAACGTTTTTACTGGTATCCCTGCGGGGCGGCCACTCACGGGGTCCCAATGTAAACTGCGGCTGGCCACTCATTGGGGCCTGAACACATCTGTCTATGCGAGTACAGCGAGGTATCATTGTCTAAAATCGATATTTTCTAATTTACCATGCATGAAACTTAATAAAAACCATACATATATTGTTAGCTAAGCCTGACTTGATTTCTTGGATGTAAACTTGATATTCTGTCTTAGAACAATGAAATCAGGAGAAAGAAATAAAAAAATATAAAAAAAATAATGCAAGTGGAGATTTTCATCAAATGTTGTCGAGAAGCCACTCAGGAAATATAAAATACTTACGGAAAACCTCATCAAAATATATGATTCTTTGGCATTGTTGAAGTATAGAAGCCCAGTTTATCTTCCTATAGTGCAGATTTCGATGAAATCAGTGTAACAAACTTTATTTTTACATTTCTGTCAACTTTTTTATTGACAGAATTTGCCGCACTATTAAAATTCTGTCTTGGAAAATTTCGCTACACCGCCTGGGCCAATGAACAACCTTTATTTTGGTCACCTGGTTAGCTTTGTCCAATCATGGGGCGCAATGGTTTCCCTGAAAATGGCTGTTTTTGACAACAATGAGGTGAAATCAACGTAGTTTCTTCCAATATGATGTGTTTACGCTGACAAGTTTATACATTTGGGTATAAAATAAATCAAATAAATGTTGCTCAAATTATTATGGACCAGTTGCTATATACAGCAAATCTTAGTATGAATAATATTTTTGACCATGAACCCTGGATTTAATAGTGCAATACATTATAAAAATGAGCAGTTCTGCAGTGCATCATAAAGAACAATCCCGCAGCCAACCAGTTAATTGCTTTATTTGATTGAGCAATTTGTCAGTCTGTCGAACAGATCATTTCCATGGAGTACTTTCAGCTGTTAACTTCACTGCAGTTAAACACTATATTGATTGTTGCACATATGGCATAAGAGCAAGCAGAAGCCTTCTGAATAGGGATTCAAAATATCTATTGCTCAAAAATTCATCATCACCCAATATTGAGTTTTTTATATGTTGAATGAAATTTTCACAAAATTTTCAACTAAATCACCAAGTGATAGTTTTCAGAAATTGTAACCACTGATTTATCGATGATTCACAGAGGAAATGCAGCATCTGCTTGCGGGGAAAGTTCTAAGACTTTACTGATCATTGCTATTCAAATCAACTGACAGATATTAAGTACAATGTATGTAACATTAATCTGAAAATATTTGAATTCTGGCGAGAAGTCAGCCAGTTGTCTAAATTTTGATTTTGTTCCCAAGAATGTAAGTGTACAAAAAGACAAAAATTCACGAAATATATGTAAAACTGACACTTATTTTACATTGAGATATTTGATTGTGTTAACTTACTATAACCAAATCAGTTAAAAAAAATCAAAAGAAAACAAATAAATTCAGTTAAAAATCAAAATCAAATTAAAAGATATCTACATGTACACTTCTAACTTCCTGTCAATCAGGAACCATCTGAGAAGTATTCGAAAGCTTTGAGAAAAATTTACGAGCAAGGGTTCCTGAAATGATTCCTGAATCAAGAGTTTTCAGGATTCGCCAACAAACAATATTACGGTACCTGTTTGTACAGCTATGCATCGGTAAAGCGAACTTTTATAATGGTAGATGGGTGAGCTAAATTCATGTAATAGTACATGTAAATGTCAAGTCATAAATGGCGAAGCACACGATTTGCCATCTCTTGTAAATATTTCCAAATATGTGTTGTCAAGAGTGGTAATAATGTAAACATGGTACTCATGTCTTCAAATTGCATACAGAAATATTGGTCTAATTTCTGTCAGTTTTGGCCATTTCAAATCTTCCCTTAATATATTCTCCTGATTGATATTTTCCAACCATGTTGATGGAATGTGGCTGAATTTCCTGGGTACATGGGTTGCCCCAATAAGAGCAAATCCCATTTTCTCATAACCGTTCTAGACAATGATAATTGTCAATGTATAGAGATGTACTGGTTCAATACCATGGATTCATAATGTTGAACCATAAGTGTGTTGTGTATTTCAGAAACTCTGGAGCAGATGACTTCTGAGAAGAATGCTGCAGTATCTGAGCAACAGACCTTTATGGAGAAAATGCAGGAAATCGGGTAAGTAAATTGTCTGTAACAACCCCCACTGCCTCAGCCTCTTGCCCCTCTTTACTTACCTGTAACTCATGAAGAATACTTTAAAGTCAACACACTATCACAAGAAAGTCTTGTGGGGATCAAATTTATCAGAACAAAAAGTTGATGAAATGATACAAACACAAACACGTGACTATGTATTCTTCAGTTAAATATTTGGATTAGAATCAAAGTTATTACAGTGTATCATAAGGGGGATTATTACATCAGGTATTACCGTAAAATAGAAAAAAAATGAGATCACATTTTCGCCCCAATACAGAAGTCGAACAGGTATTCTTATTGTTTAATTTATGCACTGCGAGTGTTTGGTTTATTCCCATCTGTACATGTTAATGACCATGTTTTTAACCATCTGGCTGAATAATTTGGGTGGGCAGGGGGTGGTCCCTGGGGCAGTTTTAGATTGGTTCATTACTATTACATAAGCCACACCTGTTATTCAGGGTGAATTAGATCAGGAGATATTATTTAGCTGATAATTACATGCATGCTAGTAGATGGCTGAAGTTAGCCCAGTATTAATGTCATTGAGACACCAGTGGCCAACATTATAGACTGGGGGTGTTATAGGACCATACTATAACCCATCAGACAGAAATTAGGTGTAGCTGTTTGGGGAAATAGTGATCAGTTGTTCATATATTCTCACAAAATGTACCTTCAAAGTGCAGATTCAGATAATTTGGGAAGGGGGAGGGAAGGGGTGTCACATGTATTTGCAAATTTCATTCTAGTCAGAAAAAGTATACGTAAATTAAGTGCTTTTCATTCACATAGCAGGATGTCATTGCACTGGGACACATGACCAAATCTTTCGCTGTCAATTCAGTTCTCCTCATATTTTTCAATTCATCCGTTTTGATCATGTGTATGACTAACAAGTTCGATTTGCTGGAACCGGGTGTATTGGCATATAAAATTTGCCAAATATGCCAGTGAATTCTCACAAAATGTAAGGCACACAGCATGAATACTATCTGTAACATAGAGTAAACCGATGCTTAAACAACTGAATTTCTTGTTGACAGTCACACATGTAGCATCTGTCCAGTGCATATACTTTGATAGCTATGATCCGGCCTGATTCACATGGATGAAAATATCGGTGAGAAATAAAGAAGCTACCAAGTTCCAATCTCACAAACATCTCATTCCTTCAGAAACAGAGAAATGAAAATGCTTGGGATAAAAGAAGAATTCACTTGAGGTCGAGGTGTCGGGGGGTACTGAATCACCAAAACTACAAAATAGTTTGAAATCTTGTTGCTCGTGCTATAGCGACATAGCTGTCAGACTGTGTGCTTGCTTGTCTTTATTAAGTACTGTAATCTTGTGTTCGTGGAATGATATCTCCAGTTCCATAAAGCAGCTGATGATCAAAGTTTTAAGAATCCTGTTGACTTATAGGTGAAAAGGTCAAAGGTCACTGGGTCTTTTAAATCGTGTAGAAATAGTTGAAAGATTTTGGTATGTATGCGATAAGTACAAGAAAGATATTGATTCTGAGGTTTGCTGAGCCCTAAAAAGAAATGGTGCATTGTGCGTGTTAAAGTAGAATGGAAATACATTGTGCATGTACTGTGACACCTATAGGCTCTGGTTATTTCTGAGGGAAGGTTGGGAAGGATCTAGAGACAGATAAAATAGATCTATTTGAGATTGAAAAGTTGGCATCAGGGGAATAGTTTGAGATACAGTTCAGTTCACTCATAATAATAACATTACAATTGTTTGTCTGCAACAAACCAAAGTGATGATAATGGACATTAATGAGGCTGCCATTGTACGAGATTTGTACTACAAACTGGATGTTTTGAAACAATCCAAAAAATAATATGGCACTGAAAATTTAGTTCAGGTAACTGATATGTTAAATCTGCCCTTCTCATAGCCTCGGTTATGGATGGCCTCTATATACGTGTGGAGGCTTGCTTTTCAATGTAGCATCTTCACCTATTACATGTGTATGTTACAGGGGAAGACACAGGCAGTTGGAAGATGAGCTCGCCCTGTCCCGTCAACAGTTGGATCAGTACCGACACCAGATACAGTCCATGTCATCTATGTCAGTCATGTCCATTGCTAACTCAGAATAGTGAGTACATGCCAGATAGAGTCTATGTCATCTATGTCAGTTCTGTCCATTGCCAACTCAGAATAGTGAGTACATGCCAGATAGTCTATGTCATCTATGTCAGTTATGACCATTGCCAAGTGAGAATAGTGAGTATATGCCAGATAGAGTCTATATATCATTTGTCAGCCATGTCCATTGCCAACTCAGAATAGTGAGTACATGCCAGATAGAGTCTGTCATCTATGTCAGTTATGTCCATTGCCAAATCAGAATAGTAAGTACATGCCAGATAGTCCGTCTCATCTATGTCAGTTATGTCCTTTGCCAACTCAGAATACTGAATACATGCCAGATAGAGTATATGTCATCTATGTCAGCCATGTCCATTGCCAACTCAGAATAGTGAGTACATGCCAGATAGAGTCTATGTCAGTTATGTCCATTGCCAACTCCGAATAGTGAGTATATGCCAGATAGAGTCTATGTCAGCCATGTCCATTGCCAAGTCAGAATAGTGAGTACATGCCAGGTAGAGTCTGTCATCTATGTCATTTATGTTCATTGCCAACTCAGAATAGTGAGTACATGCCAGATAAGAGTCTATGTCATATATGTCAGTTTTGTCCATTGCCAAATCAGAATAGTGAGTACATGCCAGATAGAGTCCATGGCATCTATGTCAGTTATGTCCATTGCCAACTCAGAATATTGAGTATACACCAGATACAGTCTATGTCATCTATGAAGATTATAGTTTCTATCTTTTAGAAAGTGATCGTATAACAGTATTTATGTTGTTCAGGATAACAATATCTTAGTACAGCACAGATTCTAGTGCTGAAAATTGGTAGAGTCTCATGTGAGATTCGAACCAGCAACTACCAGAGTAAGAGGGGTACTGTATGTTCACTTTTGAGACTACAAGTCTGCTACCTCCTATTTTTGTTGGAGCCTGTTGGTCGAGTGGTTAAGATCACCAACATCTAGTCCTGGTGGAGGGTTGCCTTATTCTGGTGGTCACTAGTTTGAATCCCACATGGGACTTGACCAATTTTCAGCACTAGAATTTGTGCAACACTAATCAATTTTTATCAATGTCAGTTGTGTCCCAGATATACACCAGATATATTCTGTTATAATTTAAACTACACAATAGGTTTGTGCTAGTGACCTGGAAGATGAATTGATGTGTGACTCCCTGTGTACATTTGTGGTTCATAATCTTCTTCTCCAGCCTATATCTACAGCATAGAGCAGATTTTTATCCATTGATAACTGGTGTAAATATGCACCAAATGATCTCACTATTCCAAGAATGTACCATTATGTTTATACTGATGATAATTTTGACAACTCTGTCAAAAATAGTTCAGTTATCACTGATTGAGAATAGTAACGCGTCGGTGTAGCATTTGGTCCTCTGGTGCTAATGCTGTGTTCAAAAATTAAAGTACCAAAGGCAGGTTGATATGAATGTGTGTTATTTGTCTATGTCAGTTTCATGAGATATATTGGATGCCTTTCTTATTAAATTGCAGGTTGACTTTAATGGACTTAACCCTGTACTCCATTGTTAATGCCATCATGCTTGTATCATGATATATGTTGTAGAATTCTTGAGAAAACAGAATATTCACAACAAATTATTGTATGTTCATCTCTTCATTATATCCATATTTTACCTAGAAAGATAAAATGATAGAGGGATTTTCACCTGCAGGATTCATGTGCTGTTCAATAGATACCTTGCTTGAATCTGGCGTTGAATGTTTATTGTCCACTTTTGCTGTTGCAGTGAAATGCCGTCTGGAATGCCCTCACGAGACCGGCTACAAGAACTGGAAGGCGTAAGTGTAGAGATATATACATTTGAAATTGTCATGAAATGAACAATATTATAATTTATTTTCCTGTGAAAAACATCCAGTCATTACAGAGTAGGCTCTAAAGTTAACTACTTTGGTTGAATGGATTTCTGAATCAAGTTAAAAGATTATTGTATGGATTACTGGCAGGTCCTCTCCCAAATTTATTTCAGGGGAAGTAACTCCTTCACTGGAAATTAAACCTAGAGGTTGTCTCCCTTACATTATCATAGACCAGCCCACAGGATTACATATAATATATGATCCCACCCCCACAATGGTAGTTAGATGTCCTACTATACAAAGTAAATATTTTAAGCAGAGCTTCTCTAACCCAACAAATCCCTGGCAAAATTTCATAAGCCTATGACTAAAACTGTGTCTGTACAACTCACTCAAACAAATATATGAACATAGAGCTTTATACAACAACTGAATAATTTATCTGCATGATATTGTGTTTTGACCATCATTCTATCATTGTTCTTTTGTAAATCGTTATGTGTTGTTTTTTTTATTAACAGGTCTTAAGATCGAAGGAAGAGGAGATTACTAAGTTAAACCAGAAAGTGGTAAATTCACTAAATGATTGGTAGTCTCAAAGTAGTGAAGTTAAACAATCAGAAAGGTTCACGAGAGGCATCAAATATGATTTTTTTTAAATAGATATTATGAAAATCACCATGTGTAGCTGGGTGAAAAAGAAGTATTCCAAAATACATTTTTTTTATATGAGAATTGAGCTTTTGAAATCAAATAGTGAATTGTTAAAGGCCAAATTCAAATTGGAAGAGCAATGTGAAAAAAATCTGAAATTTCTCAACTGAGATTAGTGACTTTTTTTTTTGCCCTCAGGCAACTCGGGCAAACTTTGCTTCTACATTATGCCAAGCTGCCTTGTCATTCATACAAGATTAATTAATCTTCCATAGACAGGTCACAGTGTTATGTTGTATTTCATAATCCATGTTCCATTGCAGATGGAGTTATCCATGACAACCAGTACTAGGACCCTTACTCAGGATAAAGTATCCATTACAAGGTAATTGTTCATGTCATCTCTGCAGTAATCTCTGTCATTTGTTTTCTTTCTTCAAAGTTACAGAGATCATAAAGTAACAAGAACTCATTGGAAAATACAGGAACTGAAACACAAATATTAGTGTTTTTGCCCAAACATATACATGTAAATGGAATACAATATCAGTTCAGGGAAGAAGAATTCCTTCAAACTACAGAAACAGAATACAAACAATAAGAGTCCCTTCTGACTTGTAAAAAATTTTAATTTGACAGCTGTAGAATAGGTGATATTGTATTAATGTGATATCTGTTATTTTGACAGCTGTACAATAGGTGATATTGTATTACTGTGATATCTGTTATTTTGACAGCTGTACAATAGATGATATTGCATTACTGTGATATTTGTTATTTCGACAGCTATACAATAGGTGATATTGTATTACTGTGATATTTGTTGTTATTTTGACAGCTGTACAATAGGTGATATTGTATTACTGTGATATTTGGCGATTGTTGAGTGAGTTCAGGTTCCTGTTGCTTCAATGCATTTTGCTGAGAAGCAACAGGAATTTGATAATGTGATGTCTAGCACTGTAATATCACTTGTCTTTATTGCACCATGTAAGCGTCCAGTTTTGTCTTGTGCGCTGTCCTCCGTGTTTTATAGGGTGGATGGAGAGTCTCTGGTTCCATGCTGCTTCAAAGATTTCTTCTTTGAATCAGCAGGAACACAACTGGGCTGGGTGGTGCTTAGTTGGTTTGTCGTGATATAGCTGAAATATTGTTGAAAGCGACGTTAAATTCTATTCACTCACTCACCTGTGATATTTGTTATTTTGACAGCTGTACAATAGGTGATATTGTATTACTGTGCCTTGATGAGAGACATGACCAGTATGTGGTGTTCACCATCGGCACCACTCTACATTTCCTCCACTCCGACTGTCTCGAGCCTCTCGGACTAAAAACAAGTAAGTCTTGGCAAAAGGAACTCCCAATCATGGTCAAACTTTAATACATAAAGCTGCTGCAATATTGACATTGAAATCAATTCAAACTGTTTGTTCAATCATCTTTGTTTTCTCATTGCTGCCATTATCTCAAGAATGAATATGCCTACATGTAGGTACACCAAACTTACATCTCACATGCATGTGCTCATGAAACAGTAGCCTATCAAAGAATCAGTGACATTGACTTTCCCCCACCCCGGGACGCCAGATCAAACTCAGTTTTGTCATCAATAATCATCCGAAGAATGACTTTGCCTGGGGCCACTGAATTTGTGCAACGCATGCTTGTGGTCATACGGCAAAATTATATCACAAAGAGAGATTGACCTATTGTTGGGGGGTCATTGGGTCAATGTTGTTCCTTTTGTAACCAGTTGATTTTCAGCTGCCATATTCAAGAATGATAAGGCATAGTATTACAGAACTTACACCGCACACATATGTGGTCTTGAGTTTCTGTCTGAATTGGCATTGAAGCCTATCAAGAATTAGTCAGATTGACCTATACCTTCTGGGTCACTACTTTTAGCTGTCATTTTGTCACCAATTCCCTGTTTCCATCAAATGCTTGTTCGGCCACCAGGGCTCGATTTTATATATATATCGAAGGGTGAGAGATTCTCAGTGCTTTGCACAGTTCATGTATCAGTCTCGTGTAACCAGAGATGAGATAAAAAATCAGCTAGACCATTAATGGGCTGTTATTATGTTGTCATCCCTAGACCCTGGAGAGCCTCGGAAGTCCTGGGTACTGGCTGAGATTACAGAGAAGGAATACTGCCAGGCAAAGAAGGCGAGTCTCATTAACTTGTAGTTTTGTTCACGGATTCAGCTCTACCCTGATGCCTTCAACTCTTTGCGGTGTTATAATGAATAACAAAAGTGTTCTTTCCTGCATTGACGCAATAACAATAGGCATGGCTCACTGAACATGAACATGAGCCTGATCCATGGCTGGAATATCTGGGTCATTCAACCTGAAATATTGATATAAAGAAATATTTTCAATTAGTGATAACTTAAAAAGGAAAACTTTCAATTGGGGGTAACTTTATATGGAAATATTTTCAATTTGTGTTAACTTTATAAGGACAGATTTTTATTCAGTGATAACTTTATAAGGAAATATGCAATTAGTGATATTGACATATTGTCAATTGGTGATAACTTTGCAACTCGAAGTTCCCAAAATAGTCATAGAGATACATGTAAGCAATTAGATTCTAATAGTGAACAAGAACAATGTCTTGTTTTATTTTCTGGGTCCATCTTTCATTTAAGTGTCTCAAAATGAAGGAGAAGAATAGAGTTTCTGGGTACAACGAAGAGTCTTCATGGGTGACTTCCCAGTAATACAAAGGCTTGGACAATAGAAACTTACACAAAAAACTGACCTAATTCTGTGGAGAAAGATTTCGCAATGCTGCAGATCCAGTTGAAGACCAAAACATATTTCTTCTTGTTACATGTTATGTGGAACATTTAGGTTGTCATGTGGAAAAGTTATTCATGCTAGACGAGTGCATATATAGTCATACCTCTAATAATTCAATCACAGGATATGAAATGTCCACCATGAAATGTGGGGATGATCAAATTTATTAGAACAGGAAGTTGGACAAAATTGTTAAAAATCATGTAAATTATTAATTATTTCTTTATTATTTCGATTTCTTTAGAACAGCCGATTTGAATTTTGTCCCCTAAATTTGGGGTGATTAAATTTTAAAGGGGGGATTGAATTATTAGAGATATTACTGTACCCAATTTTATCACCCTGTAATGTTGGAACGATACATTTCCTCGGAAGTTAACTTTGAATTTTTTATCACTTTTCCATCGACAGCCTCAGAATCGGTTCAAAGTACCAGTTGGGACAAAGTTTTACCGTGTGAAGGCCAAACCCTGGAGCCGTGAGAGTTCCCGTCGAGTTGGACCTCAGGGGGCTGTAGGGGGGATAAGTGAGACGAGGCGCTGACAGACGGCTGCTGCCCTCTGGGGGCAGTTGCAGCACAAACGACAGAATATGACAGTTGAAATCCATATCTTGTTGTTGCACTTGGGCTGAAACTTAAAGTTCTTCATGTTAACGAATAGAAAACCTCAAGTAAGCTTGTGTTACACCAACCACGGTTATGTACTTGTATCCTGTATCACCTACAACAGGAATGGACTGATTCATGTTCAGACAGATGGATCACTCTATTGTCACAGATAGGGGTCAGTGTAGAATACTGGGCTGTAGAGGGGACATGTTTGGAGTGTTGGTGCATTTATGATTTTATGCAGAAGACATGTTTTTGTTTGTTATTTTAGTGCTTTACTTTTTAAACTTTTCTTCCAGATCAGTTTATTGAGGACATTTTCCCAAATAAACTGGTATATTAATGAAAACTTTTCGACTGGGTTTTACATTTCATCAGCAAAACCAGTTCAATATTCCGTGTGGTCCGAACTCCCCTGCCAATTCATTGTGCTAAATTTATTGCAAAGGTGAATATTTAAAATGGTATGATGTTTTGCACATTTTTAAATGACCAAAACTGTTTCAAAATGTTCGGATTGTCGTTCCGTTATAACATGACATGAGTGCATACAATGTCATATGATGTGATCATAATCAGACTGCAGCATCATGTGACCGGGTGCTATACCGGCTGGTCTGATCAGTGTCCAGGGTAATAGGAACTGTGAGCACTCTCGTGTTCTGGCACATGTAGGCACCGTCGTGATATGACTGAAAGAAGGTTGAAAATGACGTTAAACCCTACTACTCAATCACTCCTGTACCAGAGGTTATTATGTCAATTGGTTTTTTTACCACCTCTGTGGTTTCTGTACTTCAATGGCATTATTCAAGGAAAAGACAAGCTCTTATTGCTCATTGGACTGCGCCGTATGTTTTCATGCTTAGTAAACTATGGAAGCATTTGGTATACCCTCTAAGAACAGAGGTCAAGTACAAGGTTAATAAAGTACCTGTGCAAAAACTAAAAAGAACGTTCCATCTTACCTCCTCCAGTAAATGGCAGCAGATGATCTCAAAAGAGTATATGTATGTTCATTTTCAAGCAAACATTTCTCTACTTTATTCCACCCAAGTTTCCTGGTATATGTAACACAGTTGCCTGGCCTGTGGGATATTGGATGGTTTCAGTAAATTATGCAAATTAATAAATATATATATTTTTTTCAAATCGAAGTTTGTAACTCAGTTAAAATCGCTCGTTGCAAATGTTATGCTCGCTATTTTTAGCTGAATGACAAATCTAGAATTCAATGATCGGCTCTCCCATTCTGGGCGACTGGAGTTGTAAAATGATCGAGTCGTGGAGAATGGAGAGCATGTGATAGAAAAACGGGCAGATAATCCAGTGGGCAAAGGATGACTTTGGGGGATAATTTCAACCAATTGTCGCGGATCATATCACATAAAATTCTGACAGAAGTCATTTTGGCCAGAGGCTTGGCTAAAAGTTGAAAAAGCCGTTTTTTGGCATGAAGAATGAATTTCTTTTTTGAGAATCTTTGGAAATGACCGTGTTGAGCTCTTCTATTCCGAACTTATCTTTTTTCCTATGTCATAGAGGTCAGGGTGTGGTAGAAAATTAAAAACTGCAATAACTTGGCTTGGCATCAGAGGGAATGACTTCAAATGAGCCAAAGCTGAAAGAGAAAAAACACTTCAGGGAAAAAAAGAAATAGATTTGAAAAAATATATAAGTATTTATTAATTTTCATAATTTATTGAAAAATTTTATACGTAGACATCGCCCATCCAATATCCCACAGGCCATGCAACTGTGATATGTAAGCCAGATACAGAAATACTATACTGTTCAACTAATAGCATGAGGATGTGGAGATTTTGTAAATATTTACCATGTGGGTATTATTCCAGGTGATTATTTTAGTTTATAGTGGCATGTCTGTTCATGATATAAATTCAACATTTTTCTCATAATGTGAAATATACCTCACCACACTTTGTGATATATTGTGAACAATTCAATTGAATGGGGAAATACGTTGCTATAATTTTCGTCGCAGTGAGTGTATGGGGTCGATGTAAAGAACGACATTGTTTGTGAATATTTATGGAAGTAAATATAGAACAGCATTTTCTGTGTTATTGCTTCCATGTTTATAAACTCCTGATGACTGAAATCCTTCGAATCAAGGTTATGATGTTTGAGTTAGTATATCAAAGTACTATGATTGTCAGCTTTAAATTTACCTTCTGTGTTTGAGTGTATGTTGGGGAGGGACATGCTCATAGAATGCTACTTAAATTATTAATGTACAATGTATGTTAGCTCTTGTTAACATGATCATGGATTGTGACCATACATAGCCAAACTTAGACCATATGGTATTGTGTGCGGCACAGGCATTCCTGTTAGTAACATTCAGTAACTGATTGACTACGTACTGTTGATACTGGTTGATACCAGTAATACTGGTTGATTCCACAGGGAAAATCCAGTACTGCTCAGTCCTGAAATATACTTTACTGATCAATTCCACTAACTAACTTACATGATCTACAACTGATGTGTGAGGCTCTGTATAATACTTACAGTACCATTCTGTTTGAAACTGAGTATTGATCTATATAAATGGTACCAATCTGTCAAAGTTCATCTGTCTATATACCATGATGTTGGCATAAACTCAAGAAGCGTATTGATTGAGATCTGGAGTAGAAAGTGGATGTTTTGGCTGTCCATGTGATACCATAACTTAGTTCAGTGCTGTAGATTGTGATCAGAATTTGGGTATGTATCACACATGTTGATCACTTGGGTCCCAAACCAGGAACAAGGCGGTAGATTTTTTAGTTTTTTTGGGAACCTTTTATTTGTTTCATTAAGATTGAATTCTATAAATTGCCTACAACTAATTGCAACACGTCGTTTTATCTGTACATGATTATGTACGACCAGATATGCCGCCGTGTGATTGGACGAGATGTACGGTGATTATGTACGACCAGATATGCTGTCATGTAATTGGACGAGATGTTTGTGATTTTGTGCGACCAGAAATGCTGCCATGTGAAATCTTGGACAAGAACAGCATCATTTCAAATTCTTGGTCAAATTCGGTTCAGTATTATAAATTAATAAAATATTAATAAATCAAATTCAATTAGATAATGTAATAATTAGTTTTGTTTATCATCCCCACTTAACAATCAAGTGATGATAATGGAAGAGTGAGATTAACTTTAATGAGCCTTAGTCTCCTGAACATGATAAAGAAGGTGCCATTAATTCGCTCCTATATGTTGGGATGTCCATAATCAGTACAGTATCATGTGCCATTACTCCACTTTTCATCAATGGATTTCTGCCATGTGTATGGTACCCTATATTAGCTTTTATGTCATGACATACATAATATGTTCGCTTTCTTCTGCGAAATCATCAGAAATATTTGTGATACATGTATTTGTTTTCGGTAATAAGCAGGTTCATGGTTACAATTTACTGGCACCATTGGCAAAAAAAAAATGCTTCTTGCGACTTCTTTATTGTAACCATGAAACTGTTATGATTTAGGTTTAAAATGTACTAGAGTAATTTGTAATTTCTTTGTTTCATAGCACATGAGCCTGTTCATGCACTGGTTCGGATCACTAGACGAGTTACATGTAATAATTTATTGATGATTCTATGCCAAACAGTATATGATTCTAAAGAGATAGTTCCGTATCGTCAGATTGTAGTTTTATGTTTGTGAGATTATTTCTTCAAGCTTATTTATCGGATCATACCACATTAATATAATAATAATAATCCACACGTCTCACTGAACCTCAGTTTAGCTTCTGCCTGGCCTGCAGCATCAACTTGAATCTCTTGGTCATTTCAGTCCCATTTCTTCCTATGCTTGTAGCTCAGGGAAATAGTTTTACCCATCAGCAAAACTTGGCCTTGGAATATTGTCATCATCATGTATGTCCGTACATCCGTCTCCATATTTCATTACCACTATAGCTCAAGAATGACTGCTTTGGAGAACCAAACTTACATGAATGTGGTCACTGAGCAGATGCATCTTGAAAATCAGCGTGACTGACCCATACTTTCCCAGATCACCAGGTAAATTTATGATGAATTACTTGTTACCAGCATATCTCAAGAATGACTGTACACAGGAGTGCCAATCTTAATTCACAAATGCATGTAGTTTTAGAGCAGAAGCCTTTTGAAAATCAGTGAGATTCAACTACTTTTTCTGGGTCATTGGGTCAAAGGACCTGGCACGGTTTAATGAGATTTTGGCCCTCATGAGGTGCGGTTTGGAGTGCCAAATGAAATATCATGTAAAACAGTCCAGAACCAAGATAAATTTAACTCTGAAATATTGACTCTTGTTGCCCAAATATGGTTGTGGTTCTGGACTAGATTCATATGTTTACGGAGATAAAAGTGTGTAGTTTTCACCTCAAAATAGACAATTTTGCACAAATCCACTACTTCAAGATGCTGTTATTAAAAAACATAGACCCAGGGCCTACAAATTATTCAGAGCATGAGACAAGATAATATACTTTACGCTAACCGAGAAATTTCTTTTGTACGTGATATTTCATTTGGCACTTAAAACTGCACCTCATGGGAGCCAAAATCTCATTAAACCCTGTCAGATCCTTTGTCCACTTCCGACCAAAGATCATGGTTAAATTGAAAATGGCGCCCATGAGGGTATGACTTAAGTCACCAGCTGCTTATTACCATCATATTTAAGCTATGATAAGGCCTATTCTTAGTGTACTGTAACATCCCAGCAGAAGTTATCACAAATTGAGATTGACAAATTGCTCGTTGCCATCAACCGCTTGTTCGTCAACCAGGACCCTATTTCAAGGCCGAGGGGTTCTCCTGTTATATACGTACATGTAGTATAAATTTGGTAAACACATGTATGTTTCATGTTACCCTGTTATTAAACATATTGAAGAAAGGAGCAATATTCTTATCGTAATAGATACTTTAGTGACTTTGAATACATATATGTCAGTTATCATTAGTGGAAAAAATATTTCCCCATCCATATACGTCGCACTGTTACTAGACCGCTGTACAGTGAAGGTGTGATTGTTATTGTCTTAATGTGGGAAGGCCTGATTCAGTCTGTTGAAATCAGTTCATCTTCTCAATGCCATTTTAATACCTGTATGTTTATTGATAAAGGTGCTTCAGTGTGAATTATGTACATGTAGTTTGCTCCCCAAGTTTGTGAATTTGAGTATGCGTGATACATGGGGCACTGTGACAGATGTACGCTAAACTCTCTAATAATTCAATCACAGGAAGTGAAATTCCACACCATAAAATCTGAGGGTGATCAAATTTATCAGAACAGAAAGTTGACAAATCAGTTCAAAATCTGTCTGATAATCAAGTTTTTCTTTGTTATTTCAATGATTTTAGAGGGTGATCAAATTTATTAGAACCACTGATTGAATTTTGCTCCCAAAACTTGAGGTGATTGAATTTTGATAGAGTGGTTGAATTATTAGAGGGATTATATCAGCAGGTTAATTAATCATCTCCTAATTACTAGAGTTGAAACCTTACTGTCACTAGAGTATGTATCCATGTATGTATATATTGAGGGAGAGTGAGGGACTTGAGAAAAGGTTACTATCTTATAAATAATATATTTATCAGTCACTATAAATTAAGACAGATGTATTGTACATTGACACTATGTAAATAATATTGTATATTTGTATGAAGAATCACTCTGTGGTTGTATGTTACAATTTTTTTTTTTTTTTTTTCGTTTTCCCACCAAAAGGCGGACGTATTATGTGATGGCGGTTTCCGTCCGTCTGTCCGTGTGTCCGTCTGTCCGTCCCCCGTGTCCGGTCTATATCTGGGACAGTTTTCTATCTACAGTTCTAATTTTTGGTGAGTGGATACCCTACGGGGAGACGGTGTGTCGCGTACCAAAATGAAGGTCAAGGTCAGAGGTCAAAGGTCACTGGCCTAAAAAACAGGAAATCACTGAAGTGTTCGTGTCCGGTCTATATCTGTGAACGTTTTCTATCGACAGTTGCAATTTTTTGTGAGTGGATACGCTACGTGGAGACGATGTGTCGCGTACCAAAATTGAGGTCGATGTCAGAGGTCAAAGGTCACTGTTGCCTAAAATCAGGAAATCATTGATCATTGACAGTTTTCTATCTACAGTTCTAATTTTTGGTGAGTGAATGCCCTAGGGGGGAATGATGTGTTGCATACCAAATGTAGGTCGAGGTCATAGGTCAGAGACACCGAAAAATCAGGAAATCATAAAAAAATTCTAATTTTTTGTGAGTGGATTCAGTAGGGGGAAATGAAGTGTCGCATACCAAAATATAGGTCAAGGTCAAAGGTCACTGTGACCCAAAAATCAGAAAATAATTAAAAATAACATTTTTTTGTGTCAGTAGATACAATATGGGGACACGATGTGTCACATACCAAAATGTAGGTCAAGGTCAAAGGTCAAAGGTCACTGTGACCCCAAAATCGTGAAATTGTCAAAAATCAAGATTTTTTGTGTCCATTGAGAAATTATGGGGAGATGGTTTGTCATGTACCAAAATTTAGGTCAAGGTCAATAGTCAAGGTCACTGACCCCAGAATCATGAAATTCATAAAAATCATGATTTTTTTGTGCCCATTGATACATTGACAGAAGACGATGTGTCGTGTACCAAAATTTAGGTCAAAGGTCAAGGTCACTGTGACTCCAAAATCAGGAAATCATTGAGTCACATTTTCATGTGCCTGTCGAAGACGAGGTCATGTAATGCGATGTTTCTTTCTGTCCATTCATCCATTAACATTTTTTGTCCATGCGATATCTCTAGTTTCAAGGTATGGAATGGTATCAAATACCTTACTCGCATGGTGAAGAGGAGCCATACATCAATTTATCAAAGGTCAAGGTCACAGTCCCCCAAAACTGAATCAAGTTTAGCTGACTATATGTGTTAGGTTTGAATATTCAGAGTTCTCTCCCCTACATGTATAAGCATTTGTCCTGTGGTGTTGTCTCCCATGTTTGAAACAGCTACATTTAGTTAAACTGTTGTGAAATAAAAACCATACATTTACTAATTTAACGGGGAGAGGGGTTCTTTATGAACTTCATACCTGTTTATCAACTCAAGAACAATAGCTTACTTCATCACTTTCTTCTTCCTTCATGAAAAATTCTCTCGTCTGAAAGAAATCCGTTTGCAGGAAAACTACTATTTTCTTGTGTTTGACTATTGTCGATTTCAGTGTTGGATATGTGACCTCTCGGTTCTTGCTCCACGGTCAACTAGTTTCCAAGAGTTAAGCTCATTTTAGTTTATCATTCAATTTTAGATATGATATATGTTACATTCTCAGAAGCACAAAATTGCAGACCTTTCTCTGGATTGCTAGCTACCAATTGGAATCAAGGCTATTAAGCAACCTTGAAATTTGGACCAATGTAATTCCAGATATACGGGCGTATATTGAAGCCCCTTGGGCTCTTGTTCATGTGGATATATTTGGGGGCATATATTAAGTTTTTGCCAGTACGCTCACAAAAATATGTGATCATACTTTTATGCAGATGCTTTGTTCATTACTGAAACTCCTCACATATAGAGACATTGTTGTACCCAGACAGCCTATTGTTCCCCAGTTTGTCTCACAGGGGCTCGTTACCATTATTAATTGGTTAATTAGGTTGATTACAGGGGGCGGGGTTGTTCGGGGTAGGGAATAAATCAGCCCCATTTATTCCCTAACTCGACCCCCGTAATCAACCTAATTAACCAATTAATAACAGTAACGAGCCCCTGTGGCTTGTCTCATGACACTCATGAAAGACTGACCAGAAATAATAGACGAGAATCTACTGCAGAGACAAAGGTTTTCTTGTTGGTCAATAATTAAGGAGCTACATGTAGTCAGAATTCTGATATTGATGCTAAAATTCTTCAACGATTCTGCATTAGATAAATGTATATAAAGGTATGTATTATACAGTACGGATCAACTTGGAAGGTACCTGTCACCAGCTTGTATACATGAAGACTGGTACAATAATTTTGTTTCTCCCACACCTATGTTTCTCTTATAAATACTGCTATATGTACATTTATTGTAATTATTTAGGCGGTGACATAATAAAAATTTGACAATGACACATCGACTTTGTATTTCATTTGGATGTCGGAAGCTTTGATGTTTCAGGTTCTGTGTGAAAATAGATGCAACGAAACATACATTGACTGTTCTGTCTAGTTGAAACATTTTGTCAGCTGGTTTTGAGGTACAAACTGTGTGTCGGTCTGAAAATACAAACAAACTAGCTGTTCTGCATAGTTGCTATACATAGGAATACGCTTCCATCATATTCTTTAGGCATGAAAAGGCATAAAACTGAAAACGAAATCTTCTCTAGACAAAAGAGACTAAAGAGAAGATGGGAATACAGTAAACCTGTTCTGTTTGATGAAATTACATTTCGGTAGGTACATGTTGATCCTGTCATATTATTGAATGCGCATGTTCGAAGATACGTTTGTTTGCTGTTCTGCATGGTCACAATATAGTGGGTGAAGGTGAAGGAAACTAGAGACAAATATGTCCACAAGAACGCATATGCCTCCCCCTCCCCCTGCACACCCACAATTTGCACAGTATTAGCTGGACCGTGGAGTTGACCTTTGGCCCGCAAGTATTCTGTAAACTGTCATGATCAACAGAGCATTTGCCTCAAAATACGATCGTACACTGTGACCTTGACCTTTGACCTATTGACCCCAAAATCAATGGGCTTCCTTAGATCAACACTTACAATACACCTGCGATCATTCAATAAGATTGATGGAGTGTAACTCAAGCTATCGTCTGGACAAGCTTAAGCTTGTATTGCGGATGGAGGAAAGAACAAAAGCTAGAACAAGGCAAAAAACATTATTCCACTTTGATATGGCCCAAATTCACACAAGAAAAATGAAAAAATAAATATATAAAGAATATACACTTGTTACTGTTGTCATAAGTATATGACTATAATCACAAAATTTGAATATTGAATCATGTTTGATCATGTCAAGCTTTAATCAATTACTGCAGATTGCTTCATGTTAATTTTAAGTTGATTATTACCCCTCGGGCAAATTTTTTCCTGAAGTGTATTGTCATCGTCTGTCTGTCTGTCTGTCTATCTTTCTTGTGAAAACGATATCTCAACAAGGATTATAGCCAGGCATTGTAAATTCATATCGCGTATGCATCTGGTGAAGGGCCAAAAGCCCATTGAAAATGACCGACCTTGACCTATTTTATCAAGGTCAAATTCTAGTATATGCTATATTGTGAGAAGGATTAAAGCTATAGGGTCTTCTAATTCATATTACATATGCAACTGGTTATTGAGCAGAAGCCTATTCCAGTTGACTGACTTTGACCTATTTCTTCAAGGTGGAAGACTGTTTATATAACATGAAGAAATATAGCTAGGCTTTGCAAATTAATACTATGTATACATCTGGTGATGATCCAGCTAGAGGTTTGCTGAAGATGACAGACCTTGACCTATTTTAGCCAGGTCAGATTGTATTTAGTACAATATTTCATGAATGTTTATATCTACATTGTCTAACTTTATACCACATATGCCTGGATCTGAAACCTATTGAATATCACTGATATTGACCTGTTTTCTAAAGGTCAAATTCTATGTTAATTAAATCTAAGATCTTCAAATTCATGTTCCATACGCAATAAAGTTAGAATAGACCAGAAAACTGTTGATGATAATCATAATAATAGTAATGAACTTTCTTTACCCTCGGTAGCCAGTTTAGCTTCCACTGGGCCGAGCACATTCAGACATACCCCACAATCATACATCTGGGTTTTTTTTACGCCCGCGAAAAGGCGGACGTATTATGTGATGGCAGTTTCCGTTCGTCTGTCCGCCTGTCTGTCTGTCCGTAGTTTCCGTTCGTCTGTCTGGCTGTCCGTGCCTCGTGTCTGATCTATATCTAGGACAGTTTTCTATCAACAGTTCCAAATTTTGGTGAGTGGATACACTAGGTGGAAATGATGTCGCATCCCAAAATGAAGGTCGAGGTCAGAAGTCAAAGGTCACTGGCATAAAAAACAGGAAATCACTGAAATGTCTGTGTCCTGAATGCTTTCTATTCACAGTTGCAAGTTCTTGTGAGTGGATACACTAGGTGGAGACGATGTGTCTCGTACCAAAATTGAGGTCGAGGTCAGAGGTCAAAGGTCACTGTGGCCTAAAAATCATGATATCATTGTTCATCAAAAGTTTTCTATCTACAGTTCTAATTTTTGGTGAGTGACTTCCCTAAGGGGGACGATGTGTTGCATAACAAATGTAGGTCAAAGGTCAGTGTCACCAAAGAATCAGGAAATTGTTAAAAATTTCAGATTTCTTTGTGAGTGGATTCAATTGGTGGAAATGAAGTGTGTCGCATATGAAAAATTAGGTCAAGGTCAAAGGTCACTGTGACCCCAAAATCATGAAATTGTTTAAAATCATGATTTTTTGTGTCCAATGATATATTAAGGGGAGACGATGTGTCATGTACAAAAATTTAAGCCAAGGTCAATAGTTAAGGTCACTGTGACCCAGAATCAAGAAAAAATTGCATTTTTTGTCAGTAGATACATTAGGGGTACATGTGTCATGTACCAAAATGTAGGTCCAGGTCGAAGGTCAAGGTCACTGTAACCCAAAATCAGGAAATCAATAAAACTAACTTTTTTTGTGCCAGTAGATATATTAGTGGGGCGCAATGTGTTACATAACCAAAATGTGAGTCAACGGTCAAGGTCACTAGCTGTGACCCCGAAATCAGAAAATTGTTAAAAATCATGATTTTTTGTGTCCAGTGATACATTAAGGGGAGATGATGTGTGATGTACCAAAATTTAGGTAAATGTTAAATGTCAAGGTCACCGTGACCCCAAAATCAAGAAATCAATAAAAGTCACATTTTCATATTCCTGTCGAAGACGAGGTCATGTAATGCGATGAGTTCTGTCCATCTATCTGTCTATTCATCCATTAACATTTGTTGACCCCATGATATCTCTGGTTTCAAGTGAGTGAGCGAGTGAGTATGTGATCTTTCCAACCATATAAAACATATATATGTATGTGAAGTGGTTGTGATGAAATGAGACAGAATGCACGAGGGTGTCTAGTATGAGGCGCTACCCCGGGCCTCGAGTCCTTACCGTCGCTTTCAACTATATTTCAGTGATATCACGACGTTGGGTCCTATTCCTTTTCACACCCGGGAACCACACGGGTGGGGTCCTATTCCTTTTCACACACGGAAACCCCACAGGTGCCTCACTTAGTCGCCTCTTACAACAAGCTCTCTGAGGAGCTGAGGCTTATTCTTACCATGACCTGCGGTTTGAAGAATGACGCCCCAGGTCAATCCCTGGTAGCCCCACGGGGCCTCTCTGATTCAAGGTATGAATTGGTACCAAAATTTGAGTATACCTTACTCGCATGGCAAAGAGGGGCCATATTCATTTTGAGATCAATTTTGCCAGTGGTCAAGGTCACAGTCCCCCAAAACTGAATCCAGCTTATCTGATTATACGTGTTAGGTTGAAATATTCAGAGTTGTCTCCCCTGCATGTATATGGCATTTGTCCTGTGGAGTTGTCTCCGGTGTTTGATGCATGTAAGAAACAGCTACATTTAGTTAAACTGTTGTGAAATAAAAATCATACAATTTACTAATTTAACTTTATGAACTTTAGACCTGTTTAACTCAAGAACAAAGGTTTACTTCATCCATTTGAAGAAAAGCTACTATTTTCTTGTGTTTGATTACTGTCGATTTCAGTGTGGGATATGTGAGCTATCGGCTCTTGTTTCAAGGTCACCTGTAACCATGCAATAGTTAAGCCCATTTTGGTTTATCATTCAATATAAGATGTGATATATCACACATTCTCAGATCACAAAATCGTAGACTTTTCTCTGGATTGCTAGCTACCCGAATTGGGATCAAGGCCATTAAACAACTTTGAAATTTGGACCAGTGTAATTCCAGATGTACGGGCGTATATTGAAGCCCCTTGGGCTCTTGTTTGGTGTGGGAGGCCTGCCAGGCACCAGAAACCCAATCTCACATACGACCAAGTCGACGCTGTGCAGAATCGAACCCGGGCCGCATTGGTGAGATTACAACGCATATAATGGAAGAGGGAAGATGTGCCGACATACTGACAGAGCCACATGACTTCACAGTATAGTCTTCTGGTTAAACTATTCTAGCATGACTGCCCGGTTATTGGACACTTTTTATGAATAAGAGCCTGCAGGTCGGCCATGTAACCACGTATGGCCGAGAAAGTAACACTGGATAAAGAACTACATCTTTAGTGATAAATCGTCATATAAAAATATTGAAGAAAAAATACGGGGAATAGTTGATTGGCAGGGACCATCCACGGTATGAAAATGCAAGTTTGCGCCCAGTTATTGGACACTTTTTATACGCCGGCCCAAAAGGCGGACGTATTATGTGTGATTTGTGTTTGCGCCAATAAACGAATCTGAATCTGAATCTGTGATGGCGGTTTCCGTCCGTCTGTCTGTCAGACCCCCGTGTCCGGTCTATATCTGGTACAGTTTTCTATCTACAGTTCTAATTTTTGATGAGTGGATACCCTATGCAATGGGGAGATGATGTGTCATGTACCAAAATGAAGGTCGAGGTCAGAGGTCAAAGGTCACTGGCCTAAAAAACAGGAAATCACTGAAGTGTTCGTGTCCGGTCTATATATGTGAACGTTTTCTATTCACAGTTGCAATTTTCTGTGAGTGAATACGCCAGGTGGAGACGATGTGTCGTATACCAAAATTGAGGTCGAGGTCAGAGGTCAAAGGTCACTGTTGCCTAAAATCAGGAAATCATTGATCATTGACAGTTTTCTATCTACAGTTCTAATTTTTGGTGAGTGGATGCCCTAGGAGGGGAGCGATGCATTGCAACCAAATGTAGGTCGAGGTAAGAGGTCAAAGGTCAGTGTAATATAAAAATCAGGAAATCATTAAAAATACCAATTTTTGTGAGTGGATTCAATAAAGACTAAGTGTCGCATACCAAAAATTAGGTCAAGATCAAAGGTCAAAGGTCACTGTGACCCCAAAATCAGGAAATTATTAAAAATAACATTTTTTTTGTGTCAGTAGATACATTAGGGGGACACGATATGTCACATACCAAAATGTAGGTCAAGGTCAAAGGTCACTGTGATCCAAAAATCGTGAAATTATTAAAAATCATGATTTTTTGTGTCCATTGAGAAATTACAGGGAGATGGTTTGTCATGTACCAAAATTTAGGTCAAGGTCAAAGATCAAGGTCACTGTGACCCCAAAATCAGGAAATCATTAAAAATCATGATTTTTTGTGTCCATTGATACATTGAGGGAAGACGATGTGTTGTGTACCAAAATTTAGGTCAAGGTGAAAGGTCAAAGTCAGTGACCCCAAAATCAAGAAATCATTAAAAGTGACATTTTCATATGCCTGTCGAAGACGAGGTCGTGTAATGCGATGTTGCGTTCTGTCCATTCATCCATTAACATTTGTTGTCCATGCGATATCTCCAGTTTCAAGGTATGGATTGGTACCAAACTTTGAGTATACCTTACTCGCATGGCAAAGAGAAGCCATACATTTGAGAACAATTCGTCAAAGGTCAAGGTCACAGTCCCCAAAAACTGAATCAAGTTTAGCTGACTATATGTGTTAGGTTGGAATATTCAAAGATCTTTCCCCTGCATGTACATGGTATTGTCCTGTGGAGTTGTCTCTCATGTTTGAAACCGCTACATTTAGTTAATCTGTTGTGAAATAACAACCATACATTTACTAATTTAAAGGGAAGAGGGGTCCTTTATGAACTTCACACCTGTTTATTAACTCAAGAACAAAGGTTTACTTCATCACTTTCTTCTTCCTTCACGAAAAATTCTCTCGTCTGAAAGGAATCCATTTGCAGGAAAACTACTATTTTCTTGTGTTTGACTATTGTCGATTTCAGTGTGGGATATGTGAGCTCTCAGCTCTTGCTTCAAGGTCAACTAGTTACCAAGAGTTAAGCTCATTTTAGTTTATCATTCAATATAACATGATGTGATATATGTTACATTCTCAGAAGCGCAAAATTGTAGACCTTTCTCTGGATTGCTAGCTATTTTGGAATCGAGGCTGTTAAACAACCTTGAAATTTGAACCAATGAAATTCGAGATATACGGGCGTATATTGAAGCCCCTTGGGCTCTTGTTCAGTGATGGATTTATTTGAAACTAATCCACTCACTGTAAAATTGTTTGTCCCCCAGACTTTAGTAAACATCCAAGAATATTTAAACATGAATCCGCACTGTAGCCCACATATGAGTTTTGGAATGAGCATCGAGGATTCAACCGGTCCCAAATTTTGCAGTTTTTGGGAGTGTCAATTATCCGTGGCTGTCAATCAGTGCTATTGCCACTGTGAGTCACATGTCATGCTATCGTAAACTGGCTGCTCCCCGGGATTGCTCTGCTGAACGTTTTCAGACGGAGTGGCGGGAGAAATATACATCGTCTGCCAAACGCCGGTCGCGTTGCACACTGAGATTCAAAATGAAGATTCTCCATATTTGTGGGAACATTTTCAGCCAAATTTCGTTGAATTTAATCAAACGTGCAATCAGGAATGAAACTCTGAAACTGGAAGAAATTTTCTGATGCATTTTTTCATCCAAATTTGTGAGACTATTTCCGACCCGCATGAGGACTTAACGTGCACAAATTCCGTGAGTAAACAGAAATTTATCAGCGTGTCTTTGTAACTCAACTGTAAAATTAAATTTGTATTACAGTTGTCATGTAATATTTCCAGAAAATAACTCCCCCTCCCCCCACCCCTCACCTGCGATACACCCCAAATCTTCCAGACCAGATAGTGTTAATAAAGGGATATCCAGTTATTGAACTCGTACAGAAACCTCGCTCAGAGATAAACAATTTTATTTATATAAAACTTTTTATATTGGAGTAAGAGATATGTTTGAAATTATTGAATATAATGATGTAATATCGAGAAAATGATTTGTTCATCAAGGTTTGGAGTGATTCGCGTACATAGTTCCGCTTACAAGGATATTGTCATTGATTCATTTTTTTGTTACAATGCCATGGATTGACCAATCTTCCTTAAAGTCGGTTTACACCTGTTGTATTAGTTGTGAGACGGTCCCTTATTCACCGATTTCAAGTTATGAACGGCGCTTATTTCGTTGATTCGGAATTGACATCTCTATAGCGCCATTATATTACAATGCTGGTCATTTAACATTTATCGCAAATCACTAGATATTTTGTTTGGCCATTTAGCAAGATTCTGTCACTTAAATAAATACTGAATATACCGCCTAAACCCGCCTTATTTCGCGCAGATTCACTACTAGAAAAATCGCACGTGTTTTTCGACTCTATGTCAATTTGTCATTGCACAGTACCGGAAGTATTACGTTACCGAATTGACCAGAAAAGAAACAATGCAGGTCGGTTGTTTGACATTCATTTCAGTCCACGGAAACAGACGTTCCAATAAACCTAGAAAGTTTTAATCGGATGCTTTACTTCAAGAAATATCAGGCATTAATTAGGAAAGTGATCCGCAACTCCCCGTGATTCGGAACTCCCCCAAACACTGTACATTGTGTTCAGATTGGTTTCCGAGAAAACGCGTAAAACGCATCTCCGGCAACCGGAGACCCCGGAACTTCCGGGGCCTAGGCGGCCCCTGGACCCTCGCCTGTCAGGTTGTGCGAATCGCTCATTTTAGCTTTGTGTAAATGAATGGCTCTCATATTGGTTCTAATGTTCCATGAGTTCATCGCCTTTTTATGTGTTTTTTTTAATGTGTTAAATATAACTAGAAAGTCAAATGGATTCGCGGGCATGAAGTATGATTTTTTTTCAATATCGATGAGTGCTTATAAATGCGAAACATACGTGAAAATAGAACCATAAATCGGCATATATGATGTTCGAATTTATTTCTGGGAAAACGCTTAGAACACATCTCTGGAGGTCTGGAACTTCGGAGCTTCCGGGGCCTAAGCGGCCCGTAAACCCTCGCCTGTTGGTCTGTGAAGATTTTCTTGTTTTATCTTTGCGTGAATGAATCGTATCGGTAGGCATATTGGTTTCCCTCCCAAGAACTAAAAGTCATCGTTTTGTATGTTTTAAATATAACTAGAACGTCAAATGGATGCAGGCATGAGGTGCGATGTTTTCAATATCGATGCATGCTTATAAGTGCGAAAAATCGTGTAAATAGAATCGTAAATTTGCATGCAGTATATGATCAGTTTTATTTCCGGGAAAACGTTCAGAACGCATCTCCGGCAATCTAGGACCTCGGAGCTTCCGGGGCCTAGGCGGCCCCTGGACCCCCGCCTGTGGGGCTGTGATAGTGGTCCCCCCACTTTCAATTACGTTCTGGCGACACTGGGTTAGCCTGCGAGGTATATCGGCACAAAGCATTATTATTGTGTTTTCAAGATGACAAGTCTGAAGAGAATAAAATATAATACTGATATTTGACAAATGATGTGTTAGTTTAATTGTTGGAAATCGCTCAGAATGCATCTCATGCCATCTAAGGTCAAAAAACCTCTATAATATAACCCTACATCTGCATACATTATGTTCAGATTTAATTCCGGGAAAACGCTTAGAACGCATCTCCGGCGATCTAGGACCCCGGAGCTTCCGGGGCCTGGGCGGCCCCTGGACCCTCGCCTAAAGTGCTATGATAGTCGACCCCCCCTTGAAAAATCCTAGCGACGCCCATGATTGGTGAACGTGTCGCTGTGACAACTCGTACGGTACACTTGGGATTGGTTAGACTGGATGAGTCTCTATTTCATATGTACTATTTAATAATAATAAAATGATCTTTAATAAATAGAATGAAAAAAAAAACAAGCATTTCTAAATAGGCAGAGTTACTTCCTCTTGTTTCCCGTTTAAAATACATTATGAAACAGGGGCTGAATCCAGTCCAGGGATTGGTGAGCTGTATCGTCGTCAGATGAAAATGACGGCATTTAACACAAAGACTAGTCTGTAAGGCCCGAAGTTGACCCAGCATCAACTTCCCACAATGCCAACATATATCAAAGACCAAAAGGTCTGTACGGGCCTCGGGGACGAAACGGTCACCAGCAGAATCTCGCCATATACAGGTAAAAATTACAACGCATATAAGTCTGATATGTTAAGCACTGGACTAACCGTGACTCCCACTGATCTTCATCTATTTCCAAGATCAAATTACTAAATTTGATTATGAGCTTTTTAGAAGGGTATATTTACAGCTAAGTATTGGGTCATGCTCTACCAGAACCTCAGCACAAAATTGTTCTCATCAATCAAGGCCTTGGCAAAAGCTGACCTGGCCCAACTGCCTGTGTATTTCTTATATAAGATAAATACAGTCAACCCTGGTCACATTTTTTGTTAACCTCATCAAAGTTCTAAAAATACATCTTATGCAATGCACTTGCATGATTGCCTAGTGTAGACAATAACTGATATAGCTGAGGGGTATTGGAGCCAACTGGGCTATTTTTGTCCCCCGCCGCAACGCGGCCGGGGACTTTAAAATGGTTCTTGCTTCTTTGTGTCCGTGGATGTCCGTCCATGTCTGTTCGAAGTGATAACTTCCTAACGCTTTGTTGGATTCTTTCGAAATTCGGAATATGCATTCCTTGCGGCAAGACGCCAGTCCGTATTGCATTTCAGCAACATCTGCCTGAAGGTGGCGCCACTAGTTCTTGCTTCTTTGCGTATGTGGATGTCCGTGGATGTCCGTCCATGTCTGTTCGAAGCGATAACTTCCTAACGCTTTGTTGGATTCTTTCGAAATTCGGAATATGCATTCCTTGCGGCAAGACGCCAGTCCGTATTGCATTTCAGCAACATCTGCCTGAAGGTGGCGCCACTAGTTCTTGCTTCTTTGCGTATGTGGATGTCCGTGGATGTCCGTCCATGTCTGTTCGAAGCGATAACTTCCTAACGCTTTGTTGGATTCTTTCGAAATTCGGAATATGCATTCCTTGCGGCAAGACACCAGTCCGTATTGCATTTCAGCAACATCTGCTTGAAGGTGGCGCCACTAGTTCTTGCTTCTTCGTATCCGTGAATGTACGTGTACGTCTGTTCGAAGTGATAACTTCCTAACGCTTTGTTGGATTCTTCCGAAATTCGGAATATGCATACCTTGCGACAAGATGCCAGTCTGTATTACATCTCAGCAACATCTGCCTGAAGGTGGCGCCACTGGTTCTTACTTCTTTGTGTCCATGGATGTTCGTGTACGTCCGTGCATGTCTGTTCGAAGCGATAACTTTCTAACGCTTTGTTGGATTCTTCCGAAATTCAGCATTCGCATTCCTTGCGACAAGAGGCCAGTCCGTATTGCATTTCAGCAACATCTGCCTGAAGGTGGCGCCACTAGTTCTTGCTTCTTTGCATCCGTGGATGTCCGTGCATGTCTGTTCGAAGTGATAACTTCCGTGGATGTTCGTGTACGTCCGTGCATGTCTGTTCGAAGCGATAACTTCCTAACGCTTTGTTGGATTCTTCCGAAATTCAGCATTCGCATTCCTTGCGACAAGAGGCCAGTCCGTATTGCATTTCAGCAACATCTGCCTGAAGGTAGCGCCACTGGTTCTTGCTTCTTTGAGTCCGTGGATGTTCGTGTACGTCCGTGCATGTCTGTTCGAAGCGATAATTTCCTAACGCTCTGTTGGATTCTTCCGAAATTCAGCACTCGCATTCCTTGCGACAAGAGGCCAGTCCGTATTGCATTTCAGCAACATCGGCCTGAAGGTGGCGCCACTGGGTCAAAATAGATTTTTTTTCCGTGTACATCTGTTCGAAGCGATAACTTCCTAATGCTGTGTTGGATTATTCCGAAATTCGGAATACGCATTCCTTGCAACAGGACGCCAGTCCGTAATGCATTTCAGCAACATCTGCCTGAAGGTGGCACCACTGAGTTTCTCTTCTTCTTGTCCGTTCCAGTCAAAATGGGCCTTCAATTTTGCTATATGAAATCATTCTATTCCACATCATATGATTTACCCTAAAGCTTTTGCATGAACCATATTTTATTTCAGAAGTATAATGTGAAATAACTGGCGGGGAAATCCCCGCAGTACTGAATCCCTGATTTTTGAATTTCGTGTCATCTTAAACGAAGGACAACATTTTCTTCAATTTTGCTAACAAATAATTGTATTGCACATCATATGATTTACCCTGAAGCTTCTGCACGAATCATTTGTGTCCACACATGTATATTACTATATTAATTACAACTGTGTTCCTAATGTTTGGGTGCACACTGTGCATATGATCAATTTCCTGAATTCAACCTTGCCGGTCTTCAGACTGACAGATGATGGCATGCAGTTGTCAGTGCAGAACTTTGTTCATGTACAGGGAGCTTTCTATGAATGAGTTGCAACCCCAAAAGGCTTATAATTTATCAGGCACAGACCCATGTTTTTACCCCTCGGCCAATTTTGGCCATGGGGTATTGTCATCATCTTGTACGTCCGTCTGTCCGTACGTCCGTTCGTGAGCGAGATAGCCGGAAAACTGTTCCGCTGATGAATTCCAAATTTGGTATGCTTATTTACCTAGTCAAGGACCAGAAGCCTATAGAATTGGGACCTGATTGGGTGGGAACCTTAGCAGCCATCTTTAATTTCATGCAAAATGGATAATGATCCATATCTTGGAAACCATTCAACTGTTCAATACAAAATTTGATATACATCATCGATACATCAAGCAACTTTCAACGAATTACCAAACAGGCTTTTCTGATTAGCTGGGAACCCTGGAGGCCATCTTTAATTCATGCGAAATCGATAATGATAGCCTACATATCTCGGTTACCATTCAATTGTTTTATATGAAGGTTGGTATATATCATCGATACATCCAGATACTTTGAATCGGGACCTGATTGACTGAAAACCTTGGTGGCCATCTTTAATTTAGGCAAAATCATTAATGATCTCTATATCTGATTCCGTTGGAGTGCTCAGTGTAAAATTTGGTATACATCATTGATGCATCAAGAGACTTACGATGAATGACAGATCTGGTTTCTCTGATTGGGCGGAAATCTTGGCGGCCATCTTTAATTTATTCAAAATCTTTAATGATGTTTATCTCTGATACCATTCAAATGTTCTATACGAAACTTGATTTACAGCATCGATGTATGAAGAGACTTGCATTAATGAATAACCACATTAGTTCCTCTGAGTGACGGGAAGGATGGGCAACCATCTTTAATTTATGTAAAATCATTAATGATCTCTATCTCTGACACTGTTCAAATGCTCAATGTAAAATTTGGTATACATTATCGATGCATCATACGATGTGCCTAGGATAAAGTACTATACTATACACAATTTTTTGTAATTCAGCATCGCAGAAAACCATCGATTGCGTTTTCATGGTAAAAGGGTTAGGAAAGAACTAAAAATACACTTCAATGCAGAGTGATTTTGATTGATGCCAGAAATCGCTCAGAACGCTTCTTCGGTGATCTAGACCCCAGGAGCATCTGGGGCCTGGGCGGCCCCTGGATCCTCACCTAAAGTGCAATGATAGTGGCCATACCACTTTGAATTTGCTTCCGACGCCCCCTGTATTAACAGACAGTGTCAACGTACTGTTCCAGCTGTCTCCCGTTCAGTGATTGGTCATTCGACCCCGCCATTTTAAACTAATACGAGCATTTTCATTGGATCACTATTAGATAAGACCCACCCCAATCTTCATACACAACCACGCGACTGTCTCAGTTGACTGATGACATAGCGCGGCCTCGTTTTTGATTTCAAAATCTGCCGTCTAACTGGGAAAATGCTGTTGTTGCTGCATCAGCCGATCATTGGCCCCCTGTAGAAGATACTATAGGCTAATACATGTAGGCTACCATGCCATGAGATGATGCTTGGGATTGCATTTCGCTCACTTGCACCTACAGGTGGCGACAACTGGTGGCAAATGTAAAATTTGGTTTCCGGGCAACAGGTTGATGCCTTCAGCTTCTCGTCAAATTTGCTTTGCAGATAATGCCTTGAGATGTCACTTGGGGATGCTTCTCGGTGCTTCACTGCATGGAAACTATATCACAGAAACAATCAACTTTCAGTCAATCGTTCTGAGTTGATCTTAAAACTTGAGAAGGCAGAAAGACCCTTCCACATCCAACGCCTATGAAGCAGCAGTTGCCTCCCTCATGTATATCCCCTGAGGCCAACAATGCTAAAAAATATTGCTGCCATTTCGGCGGGGGACCTAGCATCCTCTGGCTGCTTGTGTTGATATATGCGGATAGAACAGCAAAAAAAGCAGATTATTTCCATATATGGCTCCATGTATTTACACACACAGAACATATGAAGTATTTACACACACACATACTCACACACACACAGAGAGAAGTAGTGTAAAATTAATCACTTTGAGACCCGATCAGGATCAAGATGATTTGTAGATGAAGTAGTTAACATTGATCATTTATTAATACTCTGTGATTATGCAAAAGATGTTTGCTGTAAAGTGCCACCCAGGAGAGTCTGGCTACGACACAGCCACTTTCCAATTACACAATCCCCTGCAGACGATCTGCAGACGAAAGGCAAATTCAACATCCCCTGCAAGGTGATACTATGCATGTGTGAATTACCTGAATTTTCACTAATCCCTTCCAGATCATTTGTACATTATCTCCAGAGAATCGGACATCGGGTGTACTGCATATGGGAAAATTTTGAACATCTAAAACAACTGACTCAATTCGATGGCATTGTATTATTTGAACAGAGAATTAGAATAGACTGCTCACAGAGCAGAAGCCTACTGAAAATCAGCGAGATTGACCCATATTTTCCAGGTTCTCCAGGTCAAACTGTGTCATTTTATGATAAATCGCTTGTTAATCGCCTTATCTCACGGATGATCATGCCTAGGATATGGAGGAACACCAAACTTACTCTTCAAAGCAGAAGCCTTTCAAAATAAGTGAGATTGACCTATTTTATCTGTGTCACTGGATCAAATGTGTCCATTCACCTCTGGCTGGTTATTACCACCATATCTCAAGTATGATTAGGCCTAGGCTTACTGAAATTACACATCATTACACAAATTGTCCTTGCGGTATTGTCATCATGTACATACATTTGCTCATCCGTCTCTGTGTTCTCATTACCATCATATCTCAAGAAAGTATATGCGTAGGTAATTACAACACTTACATCACACTTGCATGTGGCCACGAAAAAGAAGCAGATACAAATCAGTGAGATTGACCCAGTTATTTGGATCTCCAGGTCAGAATGTTTCACTATTCAGTTACCTGAATGATGGGCACCAAACTTGCAGAACACCTGCATGTGGTCATGGAGCAGACGAATAGCCCAAAGTGAGAATCACCACCTATTCTCTGGGGTCACGAGGGCAAGGTTGCTCCTTTTCAACCATTGGTTTTAACTGCCATAGTATAAAATATCTACTAAATTAAACATCTACGTGGCCTTGGGCTTCGGTCAAAATTGGCAATTGAAATATTGTCATCGTGTGTATGTACGTAATATTTCCAACTCTATGATTACCATCATGTATCAGGGATATACAGGAGTACCATACTTAAATCACATAGGTATGTGGTCATGGCACAGAATCATTATTAAATGAGCCAGATTGGCCTATATTTTCGGAGTCACCAATTGTTTATTGCCATCAACTGCTTATTCTTCAACAAGATCCCTATTGTTTTTTTACCGCCAAGGTCGGGGGATTTTCAGTGCTTTGCACTGTTCATGTTCCACTTCCGGTCGGCCCCGCGACAATCATCGTGAATGGGTGGAGTAAAAGTTTGCTTCTCTCATACAATTGATTCCTCAACATTGTTGTTTAGATGCATTGCTGATTGTTGGATAGTATAACTCAATATTCTGTGATGTCGGTATCAGATTTCCAATCACTGATTCGACTTGTACTTGCTCGTCGATTGGATTATTAGACTCACTTTGAACCAATCGCATATGTCTTTACAAACTGTCTGATCTCGATAACTTCTTATCGAGAGCACAGAGTACGTATGATGGACATTGTATATATGCATATTATTGATGCATTGTGATAATGCCTTCATGGAGAATGATTTAGTTCAACTATGTCACTCAGTAGATATGAAACGGATGATCTCGCTATGTATGTTGGGGTTGAAGTGGAGACTTTCATCCATTACCAACTGCACTTCTTCAGTCTCTTTGAAATGGAAGTTGAGGAAGGATAATTCCACTTTCTTTCAACGCACGTAGGAGGTATTCCTTAGTTTACTATCTGAAGTTGTCTATCGAGGTCTGCTCTAATTAAATTAGAGTGAAATGTTGATCCAATCTCCGTCCACCATTTTGATCTACTTCACCCCTCACGGTGGCTTCCGCCGGTTCTACATATATTTTGATCCACTTAACAGCTCAAATGTAATCTGTCCACAACATGGTAAAACTATATAAGAGCTGACGATGTGACGCGTTTGGCAGCTTGTCCAAGAATGAGGATATATTTCATTCGATAGTCCTCAAATACAGTTCCTGATCGAAAGATTAATACATCTATATATTCTTGAAATATTGTTGAAGGCGACGTTAAATCACACTCATTCACTCACTCATTCATATATCCTCCATGTTCTGCTATATAACCAAACTCGTGAATTTTATACACCACCCTAAATATTTCATCAATTTCTATGCTACCTCTCCGGCGACGTGTTTTAGTAACTTGTTAATACGTCATCAAACATCTGTGTCGTTCACTTTTTGCACTTCGTCTTGATAGAAACTTCCTTTGATAGATTCATCCATCAAATTAACTATTTTTCAGTCCTTCGAAACCTATGTTGAAATTTAAACAATTATTCCGTCCACTTTGATAGATTTATCCATGAAATTAACTATTTTGCAGTCCTTCGAAACCTATGTTGAAATTTAAACAATTATTCCGTCCACTTTGCTTGATATTTGAAATTCTTATCTAGTATGCGAAATCCTCATAGTATCATCTGCTAGAAACGCCTTGATACATTTGTCTTTTGACGCTTCTTCACGTATCTGCGTATAACTCCTTCCACACTAGCAATTCATTCTCTTAATCACACGTGTTGGAATCAGATCTGCCGGGTAAACTCCTTCTATATAATCTTCTAGGTTCCAGGTACGGATCTGGATGTATCGTGCAGTGTATGGTGTTAGTTTTCATCGTCGATTGTAGATAATGTTCTGAGTATGGTCCAGTTCAAAATGTGATGGGAACT
The DNA here is from genome assembly GCA_036873755.1 of Hanleya hanleyi. Taxonomy (NCBI): domain Eukaryota; kingdom Metazoa; phylum Mollusca; class Polyplacophora; order Lepidopleurida; family Hanleyidae; genus Hanleya; species Hanleya hanleyi. The sequence continues at coordinate 55,982 of JAVTVY010024124.1, forward strand.
CGGCGTATACTACGCAGTTTTACTTCCTCGCACTGCTTCTCCGAAGGTTTGCTTCCAGTCGACTCTTTGTAGCAGATGTGAATCAGTTTCAAATTCAAATGACTGTTCTATGGTAAACGCGTACAAAGCAAATTCTGGGAAATTCTGAAAATCGCTTCTGGTCTTTCCAATTACCTCGAATAGGTGGAGATATGCTGAGGCAAAGCGAGATATTTCTGGATATGTCTCAGATTTCGTATTGATGAATTGGCCTGTGATAGTCACTCCATCAGCACGCATCGAGATACTAGCCAGATTGAGATGGCAGAAGTTGAAGGGGTTAGTCTTATAGTCCCTATTTGCTGCTATCGATGCGACAATCAAGTTCTCAGTCTGAAAGAAGTTACGGATTTAAACATACTATTCCAATGGCACTTAACCTGTTTCAGCCCCCCCGCTGTTCAGTCGGCATGGTGGGCATTCGCACTCCCCCTGGGTAAATGGATATTTTGCGGTATAGTTTATAGTATGAGTGATATCCAGCGAGTGATATATAATTAGTGAGTGAGTGAGTGAGTGAGTGAGTGAATGAGTATGCATGAATTAATGTAGCTTGAGTATTGCCTAATATAATATCAGGTTTCACTCGAACTTTGAACTCTTTGATGTATAGATATAACGAGTTTATAAGCTGAAATAAAGATAAACTGTGATGGTGTTCGGCATAATTTCACGCTGATGTTATTTCCCGTTGAGCAGGTAACGATCTTGTTCGAGTAGGTCTTATAAAAGATAAATTTCCATTTCAAATGCTGTATACTCTTTTCAATTTCGCGATGCCTAAACAATAACTCCGCTCATAATCCCGAAGATAGATCGCCACTATCTAAATTATCACCAGCATCTTTACAGTATAGCTGCTTTGTATGCTGAGTATTATTCACAGGCCCGCAAAACAAGAGTTTTGGGGGGTGTTGGCGGTGGTAGGGTGAAGTGTCGAAATATGAGGTCTCTATATATCACCCCATATTTCGAGACTTCACCCTAATACCACCTCCCACACCCCCCAAAACTCTTGTTTTGCGGGCCTGTGGTATTATTCGTATCTTATCCGAAAGTCACTATTGCTTGAATGTATGCTTTGTTCAGGAAGGCGATATTGGAAGTTTTCCTTGTATCGTGACATCGATTTGCGACCCCATTGACTGTAATAATAGGTTTACATTGCCTTTTTCTGTGAGGAAAGTTTCGTCTCTTCGCACCATTTCGGCTTTATCGTATAGTCTTCCCGTCTAAGATTTGTATAATCCAGGCCCTGACCGGTAAAGGTAAACATAACAGGAGCGTCATTTCTTGTGTTTAACCCCTGAAGAATACATTAGTAGTAGATAAAACGGGTTTAGACGCTCTGGCTCGTCACTGCGCATGCGCGAGAAAAAAATTTGGGGCGGTATTGGGGCGGTGTGCGCAGGAGTGTTGTGCGCAGGTATGACATCACTTCCGGTTGGGGTGAATGGGGCGTGACCTTGGGGACATGGATTCCACCGCGGTGATGCGGTCTGGCGGTGATACGGTCTGCCTCCTCGGACCGAAAGTAGTCCCAACACCGTGGGTTTTCGTGGAAGTGTTCGGCAATCTGTAGGGACCGCTAGTGGACCGATTGGGTCAAGTGAGGTATCAAAGTGAAGCATTCGTGAAGGGGCATATGATGGGCTGGGTGTGGGGTTGAAATATCGTCATTCTACGCATGCGCGGTGGACAAAGGGTATGGAAATAGACGTTTTGGGGTCTAGGTGGGCCACTAGTGGCCCTATGGAGTCGTATGAGGTATCCATGTGAAGCCTATGTGAGGGGGCATCTGACTGTGAGGGGGCATCTGACTTCGCCCGTTGTCACCATTCTACGCATGCGCAGACAGGGAATTATTGGAAAAGGGTATGGACATAGACGTTGTGGGGTCTAGGTAGGCCCCTAATGGGCCGATTGGATCGAGTGAGATATCAATGTGAAGCATATGTGAGGAAGTATCCGACGGGGTGGGTGTAACGTGGAACTGACGTCATGCTGCGCATGCGCAGTAGAGCAAGTGTATGGAAATAGACATTTTGGCGCCGACAGGGGTCACTATGGGTCCGATGGAGTCGTATGAGGTCTTATGTTGAAGCTCTTGTGAAGCAGCATCCGATTGGACTGAGGGTTCGTCTGTGTGCAAGGGTCTGCGCATGCGTAGTCTGGCCGTAGTATAGAAAGCAGGCATGTTGGGCGATGCGTGGTGGTGTGTTTTAACCCACCACTAGGGGTCCATGGTTGTGGTTGGGTGGGTTGTGACGTCACTTCCGGGTTTCACTAAAACTACCTCCAAACATAGAAGAGTTCCAATGTTCCCCTTAGATGTCCGGATGTTCAACCTCCGTGTTTTTCCCCCCGGCCCGGCCGCAGCGCGTGCGCGCGCGTTCTCCGGCTGAGTGCGCGCGCGCGCGGGTTATCCGGAAGTGTGCAAGGGCACTATATCACATCGGGGTATATATTTCATCCATGTATAGCGGAAAGCGGTTGTCATGAATAACAACAAGTTCAGCAAGGTTTATACAGTTTATTATCCCCAATGTTACACCGTACTCAGGCTGGGGGAGCTGCCCTGGGTATGTTTAGTATGTTCACAGCAAAACAAAATTGAAATATCAAACATCATGTTTTATTATTTAACGCACCGTCACATTTAATGTTTACAGAGCTCAAGTCAACGATCAGCATGTAGACATAGAGAGTATATACGGCATGTTATGCTATTCATCAGTGCAAGGGTGACGCATTCAGCCGATGGGGGTGGTCGGTCAGCTTGGTAACGAAGAACGTAGCATTGGTGACCCTCTCTACGACCCATTGTGTGTTGGGGCGTTGACGATGTGCTCATCTCAAGGGATCCACAGTAATATAATATAATATCAGGTTTCACTCGAACTTTGAACTCTTTGATGTATAGATATAACGAGTTTATAAGCTGAAATAAAGATAAACTGTGATGGTGTTCGGCATAATTTCACGCTGATGTTATTTCCCGTTGAGCAGGTAACGATCTTGTTCGAGTAGGTCTTATAAAAGATAAATTTCCATTTCAAATGCTGTATACTCTTTTCAATTTCGCGATGCCTAAACAATAACTCCGCTCATAATCCCGAAGATAGATCGCCGCTATCTAAATTATCACCAGCATCTTTACAGTATAGCTGCTTTGTATGCTGAGTATTATTCACAGGCCCGCAAAACAAGAGTTTTGGGGGGTGTTGGCGGTGGTAGGGTGAAGTGTCGAAATATGAGGTCTCTATATATCACCCCATATTTCGAGACTTCACCCTAATACCACCTCCCACACCCCCCAAAACTCTTGTTTTGCGGGCCTGTGGTATTATTCGTATCTTATCCGAAAGTCACTATTGCTTGAATGTATGCTTTGTTCAGGAAGGCGATATTGGAAGTTTTCCTTGTATCGTGACATCGATTTGCGACCCCAATGACTGTAATAATAGGTTTACATTGCCTTTTTCTGTGAGGAAAGTTTCGTCTCTTCGCACCATTTCGGCTTTATCGTATAGTCTTCCCGTCTAAGATTTGTATAATCCAGGCCCTGACCGGTAAAGGTAAATATAACAGGAGCGTCATTTCTTGTGTTTAACCCCTGAAGAATACATTAGTAGTAGATAAAACGGGTTTAGACGCTCTGGCTCGTCACTGCGCATGCGCGAGAAAAAAAATTGGGGCGGTATTGGGGCGGTGTGCGCAGGAGTGTTGTGCGCAGGTATGACATCACTTCCGGTTGGGGTGAATGGGGCGTGACCTTGGGGACATGGATTCCACCGCGGTGATGCGGTCTGGCGGTGATACGGTCTGCCTCCTCGGACCGAAAGTAGTCCCAAAACCGTGGGTTTTCGTGGAAGTGTTCGGCAATCTGTAGGGACCGCTAGTGGACCGATTGGGTCAAGTGAGGTATCAAAGTGAAGCATTCGTGAAGGGGCATATGATGGGCTGGGTGTGGGGTTGAAATATCGTCATTCTACGCATGCGCGGTGGACAAAGGGTATGGAAATAGACGTTTTGGGGTGTAGGTGGGCCACTAGTGGCCCTATGGAGTCGTATGAGGTATCCATGTGAAGCCTATGTGAGGGGGCATCTGACTGTGAGGGGGCATCTGACTTCGCCCGTTGTCACCATTCTACGCATGCGCAGACAGGGAATTATTGGAAAAGGGTATGGACATAGACGTTGTGGGGTCTAGGTAGGCCCTTAATGGGCCGATTGGATCGAGTGAGATATCAATGTGAAGCATATGTGAGAAAGTATCCGACGGGGTGGGTGTAACGTGGAACTGACGTCATGCTGCGCATGCGCAGTAGAACAAGTGTATGGAAATAGACATTTTGGCGCCGACAGGGGTCACTATGGGTCCGATGGAGTCGTATGAGGTCTTATGTTGAAGCTCTTGTGAAGCAGCATCCGATTGGACTGAGGGTTCGTCTGTGTGCAAGGGTCTGCGCATGCGTAGTCTGGCCGTAGTATAGAAAGCAGGCATGTTGGGCGATGCGTGGTGGTGTGTTTTAACCCACCACTAGGGGTCCATGGTTGTGGTTGGGTGGGTTGTGACGTCACTTCCGGGTTTCACTAAAACTACCTCCAAACATAGAAGAGTTCCAATGTTCCCCTTAGATGTCCGGATGTTCAACCTCCGTGTTTTTTCCCCCGGTCCGGCCGCAGCGCGTGCGCGCGCGTTCTCCGGCTGAGTGCGCGCGCGCGCGGGTTATCCGGAAGTGTGCAAGGGCACTATATCACATCGGGGTATATATTTCATCCATGTATAGCGGAAAGCGGTTGTCATGAATAACAACAAGTTCAGCAAGGTTTATACAGTTTATTATCCCCAATGTTACACCGTACTCAGGCTGGGGGAGCTGCCCTGGGTATGTTTAGTATGTTCACAGCAAAACAAAATTGAAATATCAAACATCATGTTTTATTATTTAACGCACCGTCACATTTAATGTTTACAGAGCTCAAGTCAACGATCAGCATGTAGACATAGAGAGTATATACGGCATCTTATGCTATTCATCAGTGCAAGGGTGACGCATTCAGCCGATGGGGGTGGTCGGTCAGCTTGGTAACGAAGAACGTAGCATTGGTGACCCTCTCTACGACCCATTGTGTGTTGGGGCGTTGACGATGTGCCCATCTCAAGGGATCCACAGTGTCCAGTTTCTCCAGCATCCTCTCTAGCGACGCCCGGTTAATGATGGTGAGCGGTTGGTCAAACACATGGCTGTTATTACTGGCATAATAATACCGTAACTGGTCCGTCTCTTTGTGATGTAAGATGTACCCGAAAGCGACATTCAATCTGAAGATCGTAGCTGGTCATTGAAAATGGCTTCCACATAGCTGCGTAGACAGGTGAGGTCGGTCAGTGGGAAATTGTAGATATCTGGAATGGGGCGATCACGGTGGAAAATGTGCCGCGCCCACCATTGGCGCCGATAGATGTCATTCACTGGATGGGCGTCCTGTAACAGATCGGTAGGAATATCCACTGCATCTTCCAGAAAATGTCCGATGTCGTCAGGCGTATGACTGGCAACAGTAATGCTAGGGACTGGCTGGATATCTAGGCTCTTCTGAACTGTGGGTATAGGCGGGCTCTCCGTGATCGCATCACCAGTGGCGTTCGTCTCCCCGGGCTTATCTTCAATGGGTCTGACCTTCCGCGGCTCCTCTTCAGTAGGAAGTTGTCGCCCAAACCGTAGAGACGGACCATGAATCAAACGCTGATGCCGTCTTAACTGACTGCGTCGTTTGAAGAGTTGACCACATTCATTACATTGTTCCTTCGCGCCCTCGTGGAGTGAGCGTTCGTGGCGCAGTAAATGATCCTCCCGATTAAATGACTGTGCGCAGGTTATACAAGTATATAGTGTACCGTTGTGGATGGAGGAATCGTGTCGTCGCAAATCTTCTGGGCGAGTAAACTGCTTCTGGCAAGTTGTGCAAGTGAACATCTTGGTGTTGACAGAGTGTCTGATGAAACGGCAAGGCCGCTTCCCTTTTGTAGCACGCTAGCTGGTGATCTATTTTTAGCACACTCTACCCCAAGTCGAGGATCGAGACTGGTGTACTGGTGTACGACTGAGCGGCATTGCGCGTGCGCGCGCGCATGAAGACCCTCATATACCCCAATGCAGGCGCAGACGTGAAGTGCCCAATGGCGGATAATGGCGGATACACCGCCATTGTGGGAAAATGGCGGATAATGGCGGATACACCGCCATTGTGGGAAAATGGCGAATACGTTGACCGGAAAGACCCGAAGGTGAACGCCATTGTGGAAAACCCCCACAGACAGGTCAGTACATGCATTCCTATGATGTTCACGCATAATAAAAGGATTGATCTGTAATCTGTGTTGTTGTTGCTCTCTTTTTTGGACTAAGCTATCAGAATAGTACGTATCACGGACTACACCCGACGTCTAGGCGCGCATGTGTGACCTGGTCTATAAAACACGTCTCTCTGGATCCCACACCTTCATTTCTATGGTTGCAGAGCCATGAAGGAGATCCAGCCCTATGCGACTCGCATTTTACAGCATGCCACCGTGGTGAATTCACTCACGGGTTACCGAGCAGTGGTCCGGTCCATGTTTGCAGATGGCGACGACAACGAGGGGCAACGCCAGATCCTGAACGAGTTCAAAGAAGCGGTCCTCGACAGAGTGCACTCGATGGAGAGGTGTGCCATCACTCACCACTACTGGACTATGACAGCCATCCTTGATGCACGGGCTATGGACCACGAGCGCTCACGCCGGAACCAGCGCCGGCTGGTTGGCCTCACAATAGTCTGCGCCCTATTGACCCTGGCGCTGTGGTATTGACAGTGGGACCTGACTATAAATACGAGGGTCAGACACAGTGTGTGTCATTCACCGTTCGTCATTGGAGCAAGCATGTCACCAGTCCTACGAGCCATCCTTCCCCTTACACCCCGGGTGGGGTTACACGTCTATGAAGATAAAGTCACCCTCGTGGAAGACCGTGGAGATGTTTGCTGGTCGCCCGCTGAGACCGTATCGAATACGGTTACGCTACACCGTGACGGCTGGACCAAATTTAAACGGGTGTTGAGCGGCGAGCTCGATGGACACCTCATCCACATAGACAATGCCATCTACGTATACCGTGGCCCCTTCCTCCCACGCCTGGGCCGCTACCAAGACCCTACGCGAAGCTTCACCCTAGACCCCGATCTGTGGATAGCCTTCGAGAAAGTGGTGCCTATCGTGGACCAGCTGTTTACACAGGACGAGCGGTCATCAGACGAGTTGGAGTGGGCTCGTGCCCTGAGAGAATCGGCGGCTGAACCCAATGAACAACTGTCTAGCCATGAACCCGACGACGATGCCATTGATTACCCGGCTAGACTCAGTCAGCCCAGTGACATGACCACCTGATCCTTTGATCTCACGGGGTTCTCCCTATAAATACGAGAGACAGTCAAATCTGGTACCATTCACGTACTGACCATGGCGGAGCATATAATACTGGCGTATCTCAGCTTGACCCCCGAGGTTTTCCTGCACGTGTATGCGGATAAGGTCGATATCATGGAGGAGGTGGGAGACATCTGTGATGCGGACCCTACACAACCGTGCCCGGCTCACATTCGTCTGTCCCGAGAGGGCTGGACCAAATTCAAACGGGTGTTGTCTGGTGAACTGGACGGCGACCTCATCCACTTGTGTCACGATGTGTACATCCGACGCGGCCCTTTCTTTGCTCAATTGGCTCGGCTAGATGGAGGCACAGTGCATTTTACCCTTCACCCTGATCTATGGTCTGCATTGGAAGATGCCGTGGTAGATGTGGATCAAGTGCTTATCAAGCGGTCATCAGACGAGTTGGACTGGCCATTTACCATGGACACTGTGGAAGCCAATGAAGAAAATCAGAAAGAAACTCCGGCCCAAGATATACCCGTTATAAATAAACGATAGAGCCAGGGTCCATCATCATTTTGTCACCATGAAGCGCTGGGAGAAGGTGTTGGATAACTTATACTACAGTCCCGACAGTCCGGCGGCCTATAGTGCATTGTCGGCTCTCTATCGAGCGGCCAAACCCCAGGGGATACAACGTGCCCAAGTCCGAGATTGGTTAAGAAAACAAGACACCTATACCTTACATCGAGCTGTCCGTCGCCATTTTCTACGGAACCGGGTCATCGTGGGAGGAATAGATGCCCAGTGGCAAGCGGATTTGGTCGATATGAGCGCCTTTGCCAAACACAACGATGGGAATCGGTATATCTTGACGTGCATCGATATCCTATCCAAGTATGCGTGGGTGGTACCCATCCGGACGAAAACGGGGGCGAATCTCATAGCGGCGTTCAAAGATATCTTCAAGACCGGGCGCAAACCTTTGTATTTGCAAACCGACGAAGGCACGGAATTCCTCAACAGACCGTTCCAACAGTTTCTGAAAGCCCAGAAGATGTTTTTCTTCCATACGTACAACGAGACCAAGGCTTCCGTGGTGGAAAGGTTCAACAGGACATTCAAAGGCCGCATGTATAAATATTTCACCTATAAGAATACAAGGCGGTACATCGATGTTCTCCCGAAACTTGTGAGGGGTTACAATCGAGCCTATCATCGGAGTATAGAGAGAGCCCCCATTACCGTGACCCAACGCAATGAAGCCCAAGCTCGGCGTGTCTTGTACCCCAGACCATCGCAGCGAACGCCGAAGGCGGTGTTCAACATCGGGGACCCTGTACGGATCAGTAAAGTCAAAGGCCAATTTGAGAAAAGTTACTTGCCCAACTGGAGCGATGAGCACTTCCTGATTAAGCGGCGTCTACCCCGACAGCAGCGAGTCTATGAACTGGAAGATCTTCAAGGGGAACCGTTGCTAGGCACGTTTTACGAGACGGAATTACAGCCTGTCGTAAAAACACAGCAAGACTACTACACGGTGGAGCAGATTTTGAAAACGGAACGTCGACGTGGCAAACTCTTTCATTTCGTCAAATGGCAAGGCTGGCCCAGTTCCTTCAATTCCTGGGTCGCTGCCAACCAGGTGAAACGACTATAAAGCCAGACACCACTGCCGTCATCCTTCATTCCACGTCCGACCACAGTGCTATGGACAAACAGCAGCTGCCTCTGAACACAGCGTCTCCCAAAACGCGCAAAGCACAAGTGGGCTTTGTGGTGCTATTGCTAACCCTGCTGAGTGTGTTGTACGGAGGTGTGTTTTACGACGTAGCCTATGTCAGCGCGCTACTTAACCAACTGAGAACACCAGCCACCAGTGAAACCGGTCTACAGATAGCACCAGTCAACCCCGTATCGAGCCCAGTCACCACCACACCCCGTGTACAAGCCACGTCGAGCTCCACACCAAGCTCCACACCTACACCAAGTACACCCACTACGTCTGAAGACCCACCGGATTTCATCCCTCACAGTGAACCGACAACGACGACCGACGTTGTACCCACCACCCTCATCATCCCTGACAGTGAACAGACAACGACGACCGACGTTGTACCCATCACTCCAGTTCACTCGTACCAAATTTACAAGAGCGGGTTACCACGACAACGGATACACCTCGAACCATGGACCCCCGTTGGCAGCATCCCTGCACTTGCGTCATCGCAGGACCGACGGGTTCCGGCAAAACGCACTTCGTCAGGAAGCTCCTTTAACACGCCGACAGCATGATCACCCCACCCATTGCCCGAGTCGTGTGATGTTACGGAGAATGGCAGGAAGCGTATGCAGCAATGCCCCACATCACGTTCGTAGAAGGCCTACCCAACCTGGCCGATTTGGAACCCGACACCTTGGTGGTTCTGGATGATCTCATGGCGGAGACGGATGCGCGGGTCACCTAACTCTTTACCAAAGGCAGCCACCATCGACGGCTCAGCATCATCTACATTGTGCAGAATCTGTTCAGTAAAAACAAAGAACATCGGAACATCAGCTTAAATGCCCACTACCCGGTGGTCTTCAAAAACCCGAGAGATACCACTCAACTGCTGCACCTGGCGAGACAGATGTATCCCGGTCGCACACCGTTTGCGTTGGAAGCCTTTAAAGATGCCACAACCCCTCAGCACGGGTATATGCTCTTCGACCTCAAGCAAGCCACCCCCGAACATCTTCGACTACGGACCGGCATCTTTCCCGGAGAGGCCCACCACGTGTACATGCAAAAATAATGTAAACACACCCACAGTGGCGCCCCCAGCTGGGGTGTGTGTGTTTTGATGATGGGGATAATAAAAAGAATGAATACCACAGCAGGGTTGACTTTGTCTGTGAGGTGGATAAAAAGAGCAGAGCTGTGGGTTCTAGCATTAGTTGTACATGATGTCTGCGCGAGTACGGAAGCACGCTCCCACGCTCCGTGTATTGAAGACGGCCCCACCCGAGTTGGTCCGAACCATTGTACGCGGTGCGGACCCTGACCTTGTACGCTGTCTGTGCGAGATCGGGTACAACCTGTTAAAAGGCAACGTACCACTGACTCCGGCTCAGAAGACCAAGTTGGCCAAGCATAAGACAGGTCTCCGAACCTTAGTCCAGAAGCGGGTCCCTCAAACACAAAAGAAAAAGGTGTTACAGAAAGGCGGCTTCCTCAGGGCCATCTTAGCACCGTTGGCCGCTTCCGTGTTGGGTCCAGTATTGGGTGGACTCTTCGGCCGACAATGAACCACACGAAAAAAATGGTCCTCGTCGAACCACGGTTCCTTCAAAACCTCCAATCGCCCTACCCTGTCCCGCCTACGGTGAAGACCATAAACACCCTCGATGGAGAGATGCAACAGATCTTATAGAGACCGGGGTTAAGCGACAAGAGAAAGTACAACGGTACAATGAGACGCTTCAACGGTACATGACGTTCATGGACCAATACAAAACCCTCTCTACCCCACCACCACCACCACCACCACGTGACACACCGCCGACCTCAGCACCGCTCCAACAGCAGCCATTACCAGGGGTACCACCCACAGCCCCACAGTGGGTGGAAGACGAAGTGCTGAAGAGTGTACCTGCATCGTTCAAGAAACAAGCTGGCCTGGTATTACAACGGATGAAACAGAATCCTAACATGACTTGGAATGATAAAGGCGAGCTCCTGGTACAGAATCAGGTGGTTCCCGGGACCCACATGACGGATTTAGTGAATGATCTGATGCGTAAACGCAGGTCGCACACAGATCCTCGAGGATGGGAGGTCTTCGCTCAAGGCTTGAAAGACATGCATGTACCACAGGAATTGGTGGGGAACCCCCACCGCTGGGCCTTTATGCAGCGAACCCAGCAATCGCCGAGTGGCCCACTACCTTCTTGGGAATCCGACTGGAAACCGGAGTCACCCCCCAAAACTCTACCACCGCAACGGGCACCTTCTTTTCAGACCTTTAAAAAACCACCCTTGATCAGGACACCCCACATCTCCAGAGCCGTGACACGTAGCAAGTCAACGCGACGAACACGACGCCGGACACAACCGCCCAAGGCCTGGAAGACCTATTAAAACCAACAACAGCAGCAGGACAGCTCAGTCGCCATGTTTTACCTCACCCTACCCAGTAACAGTTCGCTGGATGTGTTTCCTGACAACACCTTGGCCAAGTACGTGACCCAGTTACCGCAAACGTTGCATTTACCTGGACGATGGGAATGTGGCCTCGTGGATATCCAATACCCTTACTCGTGGTACAACGTGCGAGCCAATGAAGTGTGGTACGAGGTGACCTACGAAGGCAAAGACACCCGACTCACCCTCCCCGAAGGCCAATACGATACCCCAAGGAGTTCATGGGTGGGCTGTCAAGACTGTTGCATTATAAGGCTCTACGGGAGGTCACCAATACTTCAAAACCCATCAAAGCCTATCCCTTCAAGAATCACGTGAACTTCGATTACAACGCACACAACGACAAGGCAGAGCTTATCGTCTCCGCCAACGCGAGTGTCGTACTGAGTCCTATCCTACAGCAAATGCTGGGTTTCGATCTACAGACGTTCGCTGGTCCCACCGCTCACCAAGGCGAGATCCCGATGGATATGAAGTCGGGTATGTACGGACTCTACGTCTACTCGGACGTGGTGGACAGCCACATCGTGGGCGATATCAACACACCTCTGTTACGGGTGGTCCCCATTAAAAAGACGTATGGAGATCAAGTCACCCACAGTTTCACCCACATGCTCTACCTGCTCGTACGACAAACCGACATCAACACGATCACGGTGGATATAAGAGATGACACGGGACGACCGGTGGCATTCGAACGAGGAAAAGTGGTGCTGACACTTCATTTTCGACAAGCACGTGCTCCCCACTTTGCATGATGAAAGTACCTTACGAGTGCGATGCACGCAGCTATATGGACTATTATGCCCAACAGGCCGGGGGTGGCTTTCCGGTTTTTAGTGGTGCACGCATGCAACGTGGACATGGACTGGGGAACATACTCGGAAGCATCGTCAAAACGTTCCTGCCCTTGGTGACGCGTGGGTTGAAAGCAATCGGCAAACAAGCGGTACGCAGTGGACTGCAAGTGGCCGGTGATGTCTTGGGGGGTACGGCACCCAAAGAAGCCTTGAAACGGCGGGCCAAAGAAGCGGGAGGCGTCTTGGTGGCCAAAGCACAACGCACCGCAGGGAATAAAAGACCTGCCCCACCGAGACCACGCACCAGTCGACGACCGACCCAGCGACGACGCACATCGAAGACCCGGGATATCTTTTCTTAAAACATGTCCTTGATCCACGCCGAGTCCTGCCCCTCCACCAACAGTGAATTTGATTTGCGGACCGTGCCGCCCACACAGACCAGTGCCGAACAAGGATTATGGGTGGAGCATCTCCTGCTCTCCAGCATCAACGCAACAGGGCCCATCGAGTTCACCATCAGTAATGCGGATACGGCCTATGTGGATTTAGCCCATACATACTTGTATGTGAAAGCCAAGATCATCAATGGAGATGGCACCAGAATCGCCGACCAAGCAACGGTGGGCCCGACGAATCTCTGGCTGCACTCGATGTTTCAACAGGTGGATATATTTCTCAGCGACAAACTCATCAGTGAGTCGACCAACACGTACCCCTATCGAGCCTACATCGAGACGCTGTTGTCGCATGGGCGAGAGGCTAAAAAATCTCAACTGACAGCCGCTTTATTCTACCAGGACAAGGCCGAGCACATGGGCGCAGAGAACGACAATACGGGATATAGCAAACGGAAGGCTTTGACCGCGAACGGCGTCGCGGTGGATCTCATGGGTCGACTGCACGCAGACATGTTCATGCAAGACCGATACCTCTTGAACAAGATCCCCATCAAAATCCGACTGATACGGGCGCCTCCGACCTTCGCCTTGATGGCCACTAACGTAGAGGGGCATGCAGCTGACTATAAGATTGTCATCGAAGACGCAGTCCTGTATGTCCGAAAAGTGAAACCGAATCCAGCCGTTCAATTGGGACACATGAAAGCCTTGGAAACAAAACCAGCCCAGTACCCTATCCGACGTGTAAAAACCAAAGTGTTCTCTGTGTCTGCTGGAAATATGAGCGCCAACAAAGAAAACCTGTTCCTGGGGGAACTACCCAAGCGATTGATCCTGGCCTGTGTGGAAAATACCAGTTTCAGCGGAGCCTACCCAGAGAATCCGTTTGACTTTAAACATTTCGGCATCAATTTTGTGGCCTTGCATGTGGATGGACAACAGGTGCCAGCCACGGCCTTAACCCCGAACTTTGGGCGGAGGAATTTCATTCGAGCCTATCAGAGCCTGTTTATAGCCACCGGTCAAATCAACCAGGACGAAGGGAATATGATCAGTCGGGAGGACTACGCGAACGGATACACGTTGTTCTGTTTCGATCTGACCCCCACCTTAGAGAACGACCATCAGCTGGCCCTGGCCAAGCAAGGCAATTTACGGTTGAAAATCCATTTTCAACGAGCCCTCCGGAGCACCGTCAATGTGATCTGCTACGCCGAGTTTGACAACATCATTCAAGTGGACAAGGCGCGCAACGTGCTGTGTGACTTCTCCACCTAACATGGATACAGACCAGATAACCACCGTGCTGGAGAATGACCCAGAGACACGTATGGTGTTTCAAGGGGTGTTCGCCCGAGATGTGTTCCCAGTAGACCGCATGTATCCTGCTGCATACGTTCTCAACACGGACCCGATGGATCGGCCTGGTGAACATTGGGTGGCCGTGTACTTGACAGAACAGCAGGGCGAATACTTTGACCCGTACGGCCTGCCACCCGTCCATCCCGATTTAACAGACTTCATGGATCAAGGCACAGAGACGTGGTGTTGGAACAGTCAAACGTTGCAAAGCCTGACCAGGAGCGTGTGCGGACAATATTGCTTGTTTTACCTGTACCATCGATGCCGGGGAAGACCCTTATCTACCATCGTACAGATGTTTGACGAGTACCCCAAGGCCGAGGACCGCGATGTACTCGTATATGACTGGGCCGCCCAGCATTTCAATGTACAAGCCCCGTTCTGGGCTTAAGTTCTTTCAATGTACACACGCCCGCTCTTCTGGGCTGAAGTCTACAAGCCCCCTGTTCTGGGCTTCAGTTCTTTCAATGTACAAGCCCCCTGTTCTGGGCTTCAGTTCTTTCAATGTACAAGCCCCTTGTTCTGGGCTTCAGTTTTCACGTGGTTGTTCTCACGTTGTTGTTGTTACTGAATAAAAACCAAAATGAGATCTCACCAAAAAACCCTGCCTTGTGTGTTTTATTCATAATGCATAAATGCCCAATGTGGAGATTCAGTCAAACTGAAATCAGTGGTGTAGGATGGGGCCAAAATGTAACCCATCAAGGTTAGAATGCAAGAGCACTATAGTAAAATAGAGAGCCAATGAAATCAGCCCACAGACCAAGTACGTGTTTTGGTCTAGGTTTGGAGCGGGTATTTCATTGAGGTGCGTGTAAAGGAAGACGGTGAGTGAAGACTCGTCCAACACGTATAGATTAAGTTTATTACTATAAGTTATATGAGCATAATGCATGAAACTGGCTTTGAACACCGTATTAGCCAATCAGTGTCCTAGAATGGAGCCAAAGGTAACCCATCCATGTCCAGAAAACATTACCCGGGTGTACAAGAACCCGGATGTAGGCGCGGACGTAGGCGAAAGCATCCTAGTACCCGGATGTAGGCGCAGACGTCCATTGGTTGTTTTATCGATCGCTCATTGGCTCTTTTTTCTCGACCGCTGATTGGTCCAAATGGAACTGCCCATCCTTCCCAGGTTCATTTACAATCCCCATTTTTGGGGGTTCAAGCTCTGTATATATCGATGCCGCAACATTGTCTCCTCCGAACCTTGCCGAAAGGGAGACCTTTTGACTTGGATGTGACCTTTGACCTTTTGACCTGACATGCATCCACCCACTGCCAGTGATGACGCGCGCGCGCGCTGCGGCATCAGATCACTCCCGCGCGCTTCTGGAGAACGCGCGCGCGCGCGCGCTGCGGCCGGGGCGGGCCGGGGAAAAAACACGGAGGTTGAACATCCGGACGTCTAAGGGGAACATTGGAACTCTATGTTTGGAGGTAGTTTTAGTGAAACCCGGAAGTGACGTCACAACCCACCCAACCACAACCATGGACCCCTAGTGGTGGGTTAAAACACACCATCACGCATCCCCCAACATGCCTGCTTTCTATACTACGGCCAGACTACGCATGCGCAGACCCTTGCACACAGACGAACCCTCAGTCCAATCGGATGCTGCTTCACAAGAGCTTCAACATAAGACCTCATACGACTCCATCGGACCCATAGTGACCCCTGTCGGCGCCAAAATGTCTATTTCCATACACTTGCTCTACTGCGCATGCGCAGCATGACGTCAGTTCCACGTTACACCCACCCCGTCGGATACTCCCTCACATATGCTTCACATTGATATCTCACTCGACTCCATCGGCCCATTAGGGGCCTACCTAGACCCCACAACGTCTATGTCCATACCCTTTTCCAATAATTCCCTGTCTGCGCATGCGCAGACTATTGACAACGAAGGACACACTAGTCCAGGCGGATGCCCCCTCACCTAGGCTTCACATTGATACCTCACTCGATCAAATCGGCCCATTAGGGGCTCCCCTAGATCCCAAAACGTCTATTTCCATACCCTTTTCCCACAATTCCCTGTCTGCGCATGCGTAGAATGGTGACAACGGGCGAAACACTAGTCCAGTCAGATGCCCCCTCACATAGGCTTCACATGGATACCTCATACGACTCCATAGGGCCACTAGTGGCCCACCTAGACCCCAAAACGTCTATTTCCATACCCTTTGTCCACCGCGCATGCGTAGAATGACGATATTTCAATCCGACGCCCAGCCCATCATATGCCCCTTCACGAATGCTTCACTTTGATACCTCACTTGACCCAATCGGTCCACTAGCGGTCCCTACAGATTGCCGAACACTTCCACGAAAACCCACGGTTTTGGGACTACTTTCGGTCCGCGGAGGCAGACCGTATCACCGCCAGACCGCATCACCGCGGTGGAATCCATGTCCCCAAGGTCACGCCCCATTCACCCCAACCGGAAGTGATGTCATACCTGCGCACAACACTCCTGCGCACACCGCCCCAATACCGCCTCAATTTTTTTTCTCGCGCATGCGCAGTGACGAGCCAGAGCGTCTAAACCCGTTTTATCTACTACTTACATTCGTTCCACTGACATTTATTTGGGGGATGGCCGAAAAGTTTTAATTCCATAGGTTGAGATCCTCAACTTTAAATAATTCCATGAATTGATTTTCAGATGAAGGCATGTCCCTCAAATGAAGTGTTATCGACGAGGGCTGCGTCAGAAAGGGGGGTGGTTCGCCTCTTTCCTTCTCAAATATATCAGCTCCGAAAAGCGCTAAGGATGATGGGAAGCTAGTGTGGTGATGACCAGACGACTGTTATCATTTTCCTGGCCAAGACTTCAACAAGACGAATTAGAGATGCTTGCGTTTCTCCATAGGATTCACAGCATGACGTACAGTTGACATCCGTGTGAGAAAGGTTGGTTCTGCGACTGTTTGGGAATAAATATTTCAACGAGTCCGACAGACCATCCTCGATCTAATCGTAATGATTGATTCAAATCAAGTTTGAAATGACTGGGGTTGTTGTGTGGAAACAATTGAAGGGAGTCTGTAATGCAATCGGCGATATAGGTGTCTAGTTTGGTCAGATTGACATCTGATTATCTGATAATTCACCTCGTATATGCGTTCCTTTTAAACTTTGTTTCAGCTTTGTTCCTCTATAGTATAGTTTTCGTATGATATCATCTCCGAGACTAAATCAAGCTTTGATGAGTGGCCAATGATGACAGTTCAATGTCACACCAGTCCTCACGCGTTTCCGTTTAGAAAATATAGTAAATCAATCCGTGTGTCTTTACCTGGATAAAGGCATGCACAAAATTTTAAACTTCGATCTGTTGGTATCTGTTGCATAAACTTACACAATGTTGTATTCGATATAGTCTTGGTAGGTGCTGTGGACTGTGAAATATTCTCATACTGGCATTTAGAATGATGTGTGCATATAATTACACCAGTTAATACTCCACATGGTATACATATTACTATTATAATATTTTTGCTCGCTCCCTTAAGTCTAATAAGCGTTGTCTGGTATCGATCCATGCGTTTTCCTGCGATTCTGATTGGTCCATTTTTCCCGTTATCACCGAACATCTAGGTATGGTGTGGGGTTCCCTTTGTATAAACTAGAAGGATCAGCAGATGCGCGCAACATTTCACGCGCGTCACGAATTCTGATCATGTGATCATGTCTCACTTTTTAGCAGTAGCAGTAGTAGTAGTAATCTTTATCCTCATATAGCGCCACATGTGGCAGACTTCACGATTTATAAAATATCCTGTTGTACGTGTATAATCACATCCTCGCGAGCCAGTGTATCAATCGATAGGTTACGATCGATACACTGGCTTGGTGAGTTACCGAAAGCAGTTCTGGATATAAATAGCTCGAGGGGTTCTCGCTAAACCGAGCCAGTCAGTAAGCGCGCTGAAGCATCTCATGAGGCCAATCCGCAGGAAGGTTTGAGTTTTGGCTGGTTTGAATTTCATCGCCAGCCAGACTACCTTTGAAGTTAGGCTGAAATCGACATCGAGTATCAGAGCAAAAACCACAAGCTTCAGATATCGACGCGCTAATTCAAAACAACCGCTGGGGATGAAATGTACGAGATTGTGATAGACGCAGCGACTCGAGAACTCATCTGAATCACCAAAAAGGTCCAGGTATACCTTCTTCGAGGATTTAGGGATTACCTGGACTTGTGCAGATGGTCCAATCAAGGAGAACCGGTACCACTTCGATCAATCTAATTATACACAGTATGAAGAAGCTCCTACAAAATACAGAAAAACTATTCCTACGAAGTAGGCTACCATCTGCAAATTGTCCGGTGGTCAGTGAGTGAGTGAGTGAGTGAGTCCATCCGAATCATTTCGTCAGCAAAATAAGGATAACCGTTGACATTAGAACCTTGATTTTTGGCCTGAACGTTCATTAGGGCATTGTTACCAGCAAGTTCTGAGCTGACCGAATTCTGATTAAAATTTGATTTATAATTATTTTTTATTATTTATTGATGGCTTAGCGAGTGCACTGTCATGCCCATCGGGAACCCTTGGCTGTATGTTTCACTGTGACTTTTGAAGGTTCCCTGATACGGCATATCACGTTGGACACACCGGTTCTCGTAAAATCACTTTGAGTCCGGTCAAGACTTGGATAGGTGACCTCGTGATGTACTGCTGGGCTGATCATCGGTGTCCAGGGTAATAGTAACTGAGGGCGATAATAGTTGCTACGCTAATGACTCACCAGCGATGACATCTGGGAAAGTTAATAGTACCCACTGTCAATTAGAGACTGCTAAATAAATTCTCTCACGGTAGCATATAGGACCCCCAAGTCATCTCTCGAGTACACACTTAAATCATATCAAACCCTACTTCGTAGGTCCTGTGACGTTAGTCACACTGCCATGTGAAGAAGATAGCTTTTCATCATTTTCCAAAATACTCTGTAACAACAGCAACACTTAACTAACCCCTTAAAGGGGTTTATTATGAAGATCTGGTATTACAAATATCCTGCCACAATCGGGACCCTATTCTGTTAGTTCGCCAAAAACATAAACGAGACACGAAGATCTAGTAGAACAAAGAAAATTCGATATATAGTTATATCCTATGAAAGGGGCCCTGGAACCGTGTACATTTTAATTGAGTTCAATTGTTATTTCCGGAACATTAAAGAGGCATGGCTAGCTTAATTAGTCATACCGAGGTAATTGGGCATAATTGTTACGACACAGATGTTCTCTGTTTGATTTTCAATTGCAGGGGTCATTCCAAGCCGGCTGATTATCATAGTGAAATAGCACAAAACAGGTTTTTTATCCCATCGGCATATATGCCGGATGGGATCATGTCGTCACGCTGTCCGGCTGGCTGGCTGGATGAACGACGTGACCGCTCTAAAAGGTGAACCGTTCCAGCTAATTTGGTATACTGCATTGTTGGGTGGTAAAGCACAAGCCTATTGAAATTGAGCACATTTAGTTGATTTTTGTGGTTTCCATGGCAATATAACGAAAAATATCCACATGGTGACGTGACCGCTCTCAAATGTGAACCGTTGCAGCTAGAGACTTCAAATTTGGTATACAGCATTGCTGGGTGGTAAAGCACAAGCCTATTGAAATTGGGGACATTTTGGTGGTTTTGGTGGTTTCCGTGGCAACATAACGAAAAATATCCACATTACGACGTGAATGCTCTGAAAGCCGAACCGTTGCAGCTGGAGACATCAAATTTGGCATACAGCATTGTGACATGGTAAAGCACAAGTCTATTGAAATTGGGGACATTTTGGTGGTTTTTGTGGTTTCCATGGCAACATTGCGAAAAATATCCACATTACGACGTGAATGCTCTAAAAGCCGAACCGTTGCAGCTGGAGTCTTCAAATTTGGTATACAGCATTGTTGCATGGTAAAGCACAAGCCTGTTGAAATTGGGGACATTTTGTTGATTTTTGTGGTTTCCATGGCAACATAACGAAAAATATCCACATGACGACGTGAACGTTCTAAAAGCCGAACCGTTGCAGCTAGAGACTTCAAATTTGGTATACAGCAATGTTGGGTGGTAAAGCACAAGGCTATTGAAATTGGGTAAATTTGGGTGTTTTTGCTGTTTCCATGGCAACATAATGGAAAATATCCACAGAATGAGGTTAATGCTTTAGAAACAGAACCATTGCAGCTAGACACTTCAAATTTGGTAGCATTATTGTGTGCTTGGTGTTTTTGCAGTTTCCATGGCAACAAATGGAAAATATCCACAGAATGACGTTAATGCTTTAGAAACCAAACCATTGCAGCTACACACTTCAAATTTGGTAGCATATTGTGTGGTAAATCACAAGCCTATTGAAATTGGGTACATTTGTGACGATTTTTGGGTCTGTGTAAAAGGGTGCCCGGACAAAAGCCCCACGAACAATTCAGTCTTACAAGAAGATGGTTTGATCTGAACACCAATGTTTGACTAACATCCTCCCCCCCTAATTTCACAAGATTTAGAAAGTCGGAAATTGGGAAAATTTTCTAAATTTCTAGCTGGGGTATTCTCTCCCGGTCCCAGTCCTCAAATCGATCATTCTGTTTTAATATTGAATATAATTGTTTTAATATCTTATGCTGGGAGGTGATTACCTCCCCTTGACATATGCAAGTAAATGCACTTGAATTTGCTTATTTCGTCCATGTCACTTGTGGCAGTGTGCCGCGCTGACATCTCTTAGCTGTGAACTGGTCGAACTTCACTTTACTTGAATAAAACGCTCCGACAGTGTTCGGTTTGTTCTTTTCTGTGCAAGGGAAAGTAAGCTTGCTCAACAGTGAAACTTTGCACAGTAGCTAAACTTTCACACTGCAATTTTATTTCAAAATATCAAGAAAAATCCACCAGGTAGTTTTCCGTGAATAGCAAAAACAAAAACCAGATAGGCAATTTGCAGGTTAAATTTTGATGTCCCGGCGCGAAACCTGCATGTTATAACATTCAGACGGGCCAACGTCATAATGACAATGACGTCCGAATTTAACCTGTAAATTGCCTGTCTGAGTTTTGTTTTACTATTCACGAAGAACTGCGGGGAGGATTTTCTTGATATTTTTAAATAAAATTGCACTCTGAGAGTTTAGCTACTGTGCAAATCTCTAGCCAACTTTCCATACAAATAAACATGATTGTTTTTCTCCCAACTACTTCTGTTTCCCCTTATTGAATGCCCTTCATCTGTCTATACCGGAGATTTATATTGCTCATGTGAAAGGGACGGCAAGTTCACACTAGGCCGATGGGATCAAGTGTGGCGGTGGCCTCTAGTTGGATATAGACTCATTCAGTTATCTTACATAAAATAGTAAAGAAAACCGGGAGGGTGTCATACGTAATCAGGTATGGCTCGCCAATATTCCTGCTTTTATAGTGTATCAGAATTAGTGGAACACCTGCGGATATTTCGGCAAATTCATTTCAATAACAAAACAACATGTTTTTAGTTCTTTCTGTTTTTTCTGAATATGATTTTCTCTTTAATAATCATTATGAGTAGAGGAATTTTTTTAATACGCTTCTTATTTGTTTTATTCCATTTGTACAATTTGCCAACTATGCTGTCTCAACGAAATCATTTAATTGTAAATTCTAGAAAAAGATAAACACAGCCGCCATGTTTGCTCACGTGGTTATAAACTATAAAAAAAGCGTTGGTCATATTTCATCACGTAACAGTTCAACCTACACGCTGAGAACTTATAGAATGATCATTTGTATCAGCAGCAATATTTTAGCAGTGAGGTCGAGTAACTGTAACGAATATGCTATAAAATACGTCCATAGAATGAAGTGATGGCGTCTTCATAGGACGCCCTAATAATGAAAGTTGATGCCTGTCGATGGGGTTATTGAATAGAACAACATTCTGGCAAGTTCAAGCCGATATCTCTTGAATACAAGCATCTAGTTCGTCATTCATTATTCAGCCGTCGTCCATTGAATAATTTCCGCGTCCATAATCCAAAACCTGATTTATATACTGAAGCTTTGCGCCGATCAAACAACTTTTACTTTTGTACTATGTAAATAACAGATAAGTTTTGACTGTGATTGAGATAGCAAGATTGTGTAGCCCAATAAACAGCCACCAGCAAGATTTGAAAGGACTCGAAAAGAATAAAGTACGGGGTATCGTCTTGAACCCCAAGGCTCTGCTTAGCGGATTAATGGGAACACTGGTCGACAGGACTAATCCGCCTCCGTATACGTTAGCGGAATGAACGGATTGTGTATACGTTAGTACAATATGCCTCAGCGGATTGTATACGTTACTGGAATATACTTGAGCCGATTGTATACGTTAGCGGCATAATTTATACTATGCCTGCGCTTTTATGGTTATTCGTATAGAACATATGGAGCAGTGGAGCTTTAGCTGCTAGACTTGGAGCTTGAGGGGAGATTTATAACAGCCAAAATCTGAAGAGAAAAACTTGTATAGAAACATGCATGGTCTCAGATGATTTATCCCTGTTGGCGTTTCAGGAGATCAATTCGGTTGTCTTCTATGATAGGTCATAATTTCAACATTGCGTGACGTTGCACTAGCAGTAGGATTATGTAAACAAAGAACAAATATACACAAGGTGGAAGAGCTATTAAATTTAAAACCATTATTCTAAACTTTTACATGCTGCGTTTATTTGTTCTGTGTTAAAAGTGTCTGTATAAACACTTTAGCTGGCGTATATCTGGGACACAAAAAATAAAGTCGTACAGTTTTCACACTGGACTCGAACAACAGTGTTTGTTCGCAGATCGCATAAACCCCGTAAACTTGCGTGGCAAGTAGCATTTAAATGGTTACTTTTAAAAGTTGAGGCCCTTTGTGGATAATTTGTCGAATTCAGCACAGTGAACACCACATAGTTCACACTTTTTATATAGCATTACAAATTATATTTAATCTGATGAAATGATTTGCATCTGGAATTCGTTATTGAATCTAAGGTCCACAGACTCAGCATTATGCTATAGGTTTGAACTTATTAAACTCTTTGATAGCATTTATCATGCACTTTTATTGGTACCCGGTATTTTGCGTGGCGTAGATTTTTAAAATATATATTTTATTTTTCTACATGCTGGTACGGTTAGTGTTCCACATTGTGTGTGAAGATGCACAACCATATGCATAACATCAAGTTTATTTGCATACACTCTCCTAGGGTCTGTACATATATGTAAATATTATTATACTGCATAACGTTACATCTCCTTAGGCATTCTGTCTAAGCCACGCGGTTCTACGCTATTATCTGTAATCGCGTATACTATTTGTGCAGAATATACCATAATAGACCTTTACATCAGCGTCAGTCATCCTTGTAGGGTTGTGATCATCTCTTCGATCCCCGGATCTCTTCTAGTGAAGGGGTTAACTACGGTGACGGCAGAATGCCAGTGGGCAATCCCGGTTATTGATTCGTTTTCACGTAAACACCACGACTGGTCCTGTTCGTACACGTTACAATTACACCAGTTAATACTCCACATGTTATACATATTACTATTATCATATTTTTGCTCGCTCCCTTAAGTCTAATAAGTATTGTCTGGTATCGATTCATGCGTTTTACTGCAAATCTGATTGGTCCAATTTCTCCATTATCATCGA
Source organism: Hanleya hanleyi (assembly GCA_036873755.1). Lineage (NCBI taxonomy): Eukaryota > Metazoa > Mollusca > Polyplacophora > Lepidopleurida > Hanleyidae > Hanleya > Hanleya hanleyi. The sequence continues at coordinate 79,882 of JAVTVY010024124.1, forward strand.
ACATCGAGGTATGGTGTGGGGGTTCCCTTTGTATAAACTAGACAGGTCAGTAGATTTTCGCGCAACAATGAACAATGGGTTATACCCGAGGTATCACGTGACTAAATATTCATAGCTTCTTCACGAATTATACCTATACGTCATCAAACATGGTGGTCGCGTACTTGAGACTTGATTGGTGGAGTCTTCGATCCTTGACCTGCTTTTACTCCAGATGTTTACCCGTTACTCCAGATTTTAACCCTTATCATGATGGGTAATAATGTGATTGTTCTGTGCAAGTTATAAATTAGAAACTGTATAATTGAATTGAATTATTGACTATTAATTTAATGGTGCTCGATTTACCATGATGAGGTGGATTAATTGTACCATATATTATACATTAATTGAACAAGAAAATTCTATATAATTTATACTAATATATGTAAAAATTATCTAACAAATGAACTAAAATCATTCATCTATTTCTGTGATTTTCATATCCTTAATGGGTGCTTTGATCAGCTAAATAAAATCTATTCTATTCTATTCGACTGATGACGTCACTGATACTGATCATGTGATCATGTCTCAATTTCCACTAATGTATAGTAGTAGTAATAGTAGTAATCTTTATTCTCATATAGCGCCACATGTGGCAGAGTTTACGATTTATAAAATATCTTCCTGTACAATCCAGGAGAATCGGTACCACTCCGATCAATTTAATTATACACAGTATGAATTACAAGCGTCTAGTCCGTCATTCATAATCCAGCCGTCGTCCATTAGAGAATATCCGCGTCCATAATCCAAAGACCTATTCCATATTCCATATAACAGTATTAGCACCAAATTCAAAAAGACAATCATAGTATACATAAACATAGGCTTGTTTCCTGCAAGAGAGAAGCGGTCAACAGTTTTCAATGATGCCGGCAAAGACATCATGATGTTCCAAAAATATCAAATCCGTATCGCTGATCAGTATTCTTAATCCATAATATTCGTTGTAAGAGTCGTCATCTAAAGAATGATGTATCTCAGTCACGCTTTGATTGTGACTGTTCATATGAGTACCATGAGGATCTTGAAGTACATGGGTTCATACGGCCCCTAGCCCCGGGTTAAGCGGAATTAGACACAAGTTACGAAACGTAGCGCCATAGATCTTGCACGCTACGTTCGTATTTTGCTATCAGCATGCGATATGTATCGCCAAATTTGAGAAACTTTGAGTGGAGGCGCTTGGTGGAATAGCCCTGTTTTATAAGTTTCTGCAACAATGTTTTGTGACGTTGATTAAAATCATCACATCTAACACAGGATCTAGCAAATGCTACTAAGCGAGATATGTATACGCCATATGCAGGTCCCACTGGAATATTACTATCCAGAAAAGGATAGTTTACGATGTCGAAATTGTAATCATCTCTTTTGTCATAAAGAATACAGAAGTTTATGGTAAATTTTCTGTTTTTCTGTATTTTGCAGAAGCTTCTTCACACTGTATATATTATTTAGACTGACCGAATGTGACACAGTCTATTGATAAGGGTTGTTGGGAGTACTGTTGGTTCCACGCTGCACTCTCATTATTTAACATTTACATAAGTCCATGAACAATAAGTGAACTGCACATACATTGTCTTTATTTTCAGACATACTCTTTTCAGCATTTTCCAAAATACTCTGTACAACAGCAACACTTACATCACTAACCCCTTAGGGTTTATTGTGAAGATTTGGTATTACAAATATCCTACCACAATCGGAACCCCATTCAGTTAGTTCGCCAAAAACATAAAGGACATCAATAACAAAACAACATGTTTTTAGTTCTTTCTGTTTTTTCTGAATATGATTTTCTCTTTAATAATCATTATGAGTAGAGGAATTTTTTTAATACACTTCTTATTTGTTTTATTCCATTTGTACAATTTGCCAACTATGCTGTCTCAACGAAATCATTTAATTGTAAATTCTAGAAAAAGATAAACACTGCCGCCATGTTTGCTCACGTGGTTATAAACTATAAAAAAAGCGTTGGTCATATTTCATCACGTAACAGTTCAACCTACACGCTGAGAACTTATACAATGATCATTTGTATCAGCAGCAATATTTTAGCAGTGAGGTCGAGTAACTGTAACGAATATGCTATAAAATACGTCCATAGAATGAAGTGATGGCGTCTTCATAGGACGCCCTAATAATGAAAGTTGATGCCTGTCGATGGGGTTATTGAATAGAACAACATTCTGGCAAGTTCAAGCCGATATCTCTTGAATACAAGCATCTAGTTCGTCAATCATTATCCAGCCGTCGTCCATTGAATAATTTCCGCGTCCATAATCCAAAACCTGATTTATATACTGAAGCTTTGCGCCGATCAAACAACTTTTACTTTTGTACTATGTAAATAACAGATAAGTTTTGACTGTGATTGAGATAGCAAGATTGTGTAGCCCAATAAACAGCCACCAGCAAGATTTGAAAGGACTCGAAAAGAATAAAGTACGGGGTATCGTCTTGAACCCCAAGGCTCTGCTTAGCGGATTAATGGGAACACTGGTCGACAGGACTAATCCGCCTCCGTATACGTTAGCGGAATGAACGGATTGTGTATACGTTAGTACAATATGCTTCAGCGGATTGTATACGTTACTGGAATATACTTGAGCCGATTGTATACGTTAGCGGCATAATTTATACTATGGCTGCGCTTTTATGGTTATTCGTATAGAACATATGGAGCAGTGGAGCTTTAGCTGCTAGACTTGGAGCTTGAGGGAAGATTTATAACAGCCAAAATCTGAAGAGAAAAACTTGTATAGAAACATGCATGGTCTCAGATGATTTATCCCTGTTGGCGTTTCAGGAGATCATTTCGGTTGTCTTCTATGATAGGTCATAATTTCAACATTGCGTGACGTTGCACTAGCAGTAGGATTATGTAAACAAAGAACAAATATACACAAGGTGGAAGAGCTATTAAATTTAAAACCATTATTCTAAACTTTTACATGCTGCGTTTATTTGTTCCGTGTTAAAAGTGTCTGTATAAACACTTTAGCTGGCGTATATCTGGGACACAAAAAATAAAGTCGTACAGTTTTCACACTGGACTCGAACAACAGTGTTTGTTCGCAGATCGCATTTCACTTAAACCCCGTAAACTTGCGTGGCAAGTAGCATTTAAATGGTTACTTTTAAAAGTTGAGGCCCTTTGTGGATAATTTGTCGAATTCAGCACAGTGAACACCACATAGTTCACACTTTTTATATAGCATTACAAATTATATTTAATCTGATGAAATGATTTGCATCTGGAATTCGTTATTGAATCTAAGGTCCACAGACTCAGCATTATGCTATAGGTTTGAACTTATTAAACTATTTGATAGCATTTATCATGCACTTTTATTGGTACCCGGTATTTTGCGTGGCGTAGATTTTTAAAATATATATTTTATTTTTCTACATGCTGGTACGGTTAGTGTTCCACATTGTGTGTGAAGATGCACAACCATATGCATAACATCAAGTTTATTTGCATACACTCTCCTAGGGTCTGTACATATATGTAAATATTATTCTACTGCATAACGTTACATCTCCTTAGGCATTCTGTCTAAGCCACGCGGTTCTACGCTATTATCTGTAATCGCGTATACTATTTGTGCAGAATATACCATAATAGACCTTTACATCAGCGTCAGTCATCCTTGTAGGGTTGTGATCATCTCTTCGATCCCCGGATCTCTTCTAGTGAAGGGGTTAACTACGGTGACGGCAGAATGCCAGTGGGAAATCCCGGTTATTGATTCGTTTTCACGTAAACACCACGACTGGTCCTGTTCGTACACGTTACAATTACACCAGTTAATACTCCACATGTTATACATATTACTATTATCATATTTTTGCTCGCTCCCTTAAGTCTAATAAGTATTGTCTGGTATCGATTCATGCGTTTTACTGCAATTCTGATTGGTCCAATTTCTCCATTATCATCGAACATCGAGGTATGGTGTGGGGGTTCCCTTTGTATAAACTAGACAGGTCAGTAGATTTTCGCGCAACAATGAACAATGGGTTATACCCGAGGTATCACGTGACTAAATATTCATAGCTTCTTCACGAATTATACCTATACGTCATCAAACATGGTGGTCGCGTACTTGAGACTTGATTGGTGGAGTCTTCGATCCTTGACCTGCTTTTACTCCAGATGTTTACCCGTTACTCCAGATTTTAACCCTTATCATGATGGGTAATAATGTGATTGTTCTGTGCAAGTTATAAATTAGAAACTGTATAATTGAATTGAATTATTGACTATTAATTTAATGGTGCTCGATTTACCATGATGAGGTGGATTAATTGTACCATATATTATACATTAATTGAACAAGAAAATTCTATATAATTTATACTAATATATGTAAAAATTATCTAACAAATGAACTAAAATCATTCATCTATTTCTGTGATTTTCATATCCTTAATGGGTGCTTTGATCAGCTAAATAAAATCTATTCTATTCTATTCGACTGATGACGTCACTGATACTGATCATGTGATCATGTCTCAATTTCCACTAATGTATAGTAGTAGTAATAGTAGTAATCTTTATTCTCATATAGCGCCACATGTGGCAGAGTTTACGATTTATAAAATATCTTCCTGTACAATCCAGGAGAATCGGTACCACTCCGATCAATTTAATTATACACAGTATGAATTACAAGCGTCTAGTCCGTCATTCATAATCCAGCCGTCGTCTATTAGAGAATATCCGCGTCCATAATCCAAAGACCTATTCCATATTCCATATAACAGTATTAGCACCAAATTCAAAAAGACAATCATAGTATACATAAACATAGGCTTGTTTCCTGCAAGAGAGAAGCGGTCAACAGTTTTCAATGATGCCGGCAAGACATCATGATGTTCCAAAAATATCAAATCCGTATCGCTGATCAGTATTCTTAATCCATAATATTCGTTGTAAGGTCGTCATCTAAAGAATGATGTATCTCAGTCACGCTTTGATTGTGACTGTTCATATGAGTACCATGAGGATCTTGAAGTACATGGGTTCATACGGCCCCTAGCCCCGGGTTAAGCGGAATTAGACACAAGTTACGAAACGTAGCGCCATAGATCTTGCACGCTACGTTCGTATTTTGCTATCAGCATGCGATATGTATCGCCAAATTTGAGAAACTTTGAGTGGAGGCGCTTGGTGGAATAGCCCTGTTTTATAAGTTTCTGCAACAATGTTTTGTGACGTTGATTAAAATCATCACATCTAACACAGGATCTAGCAAATGCTACTAAGCGAGATATGTATACGCCATATGCAGGTCCCACTGGAATATTACTATCCAGAAAGGGATAGTTTACGATGTCGAAATTGTAATCATCTCTTTTGTCATAAAGAATACAGAAGTTTATGGTAAATTTTCTGTTTTTCTGTATTTTGCAGAAGCTTCTTCACACTGTATATATTATTTAGACTGACCGAATGTGACACAGTCTATTGATAAGGGTTGTTGGGAGTACTGTTGGTTCCACGCTGCACTCTCATTATTTAACATTTACACAAGTCCATGAACAATAAGTGAACTGCACATACATTGTCTTTATTTTCAGACATACTCTTTTCAGCATTTTCCAAAATACTCTGTACAACAGCAACACTTACATCACTAACCCCTTAGGGTTTATTGTGAAGATTTGGTATTACAAATATCCTACCACAATCGGAACCCCATTCAGTTAGTTCGCCAAAAACATAAAGGACATCAATAACAAAACAACATGTTTTTAGTTCTTTCTGTTTTTTCTGAATATGATTTTCTCTTTAATAATCATTATGAGTAGAGGAATTTTTTTAATACACTTCTTATTTGTTTTATTCCATTTGTACAATTTGCCAACTATGCTGTCTCAACGAAATCATTTAATTGTAAATTCTAGAAAAAGATAAACACTGCCGCCATGTTTGCTCACGTGGTTATAAACTACAAAAAAAGCGTTGGTCATATTTCATCACGTAACAGTTCAACCTACACGCTGAGAACTTATACAATGATCATTTGTATCAGCAGCAATATTTTAGCAGTGAGGTCGAGTAACTGTAACGAATATGCTATAAAATACGTCCATAGAATGAAGTGATGGCGTCTTCATAGGACGCCCTAATAATGAAAGTTGATGCCTGTCGATGGGGTTATTGAATAGAACAACATTCTGGCAAGTTCAAGCCGATATCTCTTGAATACAAGCATCTAGTTCGTCATTCATTATCCAGCCGTCGTCCATTGAATAATTTCCGCGTCCATAATCCAAAACCTGATTTATATACTGAAGCTTTGCGCCGATCAAACAACTTTTACTTTTGTACTATGTAAATAACAGATAAGTTTTGACTGTGATTGAGATAGCAAGATTGTGTAGCCCAATAAACAGCCACCAGCAAGATTTGAAAGGACTCGAAAAGAATAAAGTACGGGGTATCGTCTTGAACCCCAAGGCTCTGCTTAGCGGATTAATGGGAACACTGGTCGACAGGACTAATCCGCCTCCGTATACGTTAGCGGAATGAACGGATTGTGTATACGTTAGTACAATATGCTTCAGCGGATTGTATACGTTACTGGAATATACTTGAGCCGATTGTATACGTTAGCGGCATAATTTATACTATGGCTGCGCTTTTATGGTTATTCGTATAGAACATATGGAGCAGTGGAGCTTTAGCTGCTAGACTTGGAGCTTGAGGGAAGATTTATAACAGCCAAAATCTGAAGAGAAAAACTTGTATAGAAACATGCATGGTCTCAGATGATTTATCCCTGTTGGCGTTTCAGGAGATCATTTCGGTTGTCTTCTATGATAGGTCATAATTTCAACATTGCGTGACGTTGCACTAGCAGTAGGATTATGTAAACAAAGAACAAATATACACAAGGTGGAAGAGCTATTAAATTTAAAACCATTATTCTAAACTTTTACATGCTGCGTTTATTTGTTCTGTGTTAAAAGTGTCTGTATAAACACTTTAGCTGGCGTATATCTGGGACACAAAAAATAAAGTCGTACAGTTTTCACACTGGACTCGAACAACAGTGTTTGTTCGCAGATCGCATTTCACTTAAACCCCGTAAACTTGCGTGGCAAGTAGCATTTAAATGGTTACTTTTAAAAGTTGAGGCCCTTTGTGGATAATTTGTCGAATTCAGCACAGTGAACACCACATAGTTCACACTTTTTATATAGCATTACAAATTATATTTAATCTGATGAAATGATTTGCATCTGGAATTCGTTATTGAATCTAAGGTCCACAGACTCAGCATTATGCTATAGGTTTGAACTTATTAAACTATTTGATAGCATTTATCATGCACTTTTATTGGTACCCGGTATTTTGCGTGGCGTAGATTTTTAAAATATATATTTTATTTTTCTACATGCTGGTACGGTTAGTGTTCCACATTGTGTGTGAAGATGCACAACCATATGCATAACATCAAGTTTATTTGCATACACTCTCCTAGGGTCTGTACATATATGTAAATATTATTCTACTGCATAACGTTACATCTCCTTAGGCATTCTGTCTAAGCCACGCGGTTCTACGCTATTATCTGTAATCGCGTATACTATTTGTGCAGAATATACCATAATAGACCTTTACATCAGCGTCAGTCATCCTTGTAGGGTTGTGATCATCTCTTCGATCCCCGGATCTCTTCTAGTGAAGGGGTTAACTACGGTGACGGCAGAATGCCAGTGGGAAATCCCGGTTATTGATTCGTTTTCACGTAAACACCACGACTGGTCCTGTTCGTACACGTTACAATTACACCAGTTAATACTCCACATGTTATACATATTACTATTATCATATTTTTGCTCGCTCCCTTAAGTCTAATAAGTATTGTCTGGTATCGATTCATGCGTTTTACTGCAATTCTGATTGGTCCAATTTCTCCATTATCATCGAACATCGAGGTATGGTGTGGGGGTTCCCTTTGTATAAACTAGACAGGTCAGTAGATTTTCGCGCAACAATGAACAATGGGTTATACCCGAGGTATCACGTGACTAAATATTCATAGCTTCTTCACGAATTATACCTATACGTCATCAAACATGGTGGTCGCGTACTTGAGACTTGATTGGTGGAGTCTTCGATCCTTGACCTGCTTTTACTCCAGATGTTTACCCGTTACTCCAGATTTTAACCCTTATCATGATGGGTAATAATGTGATTGTTCTGTGCAAGTTATAAATTAGAAACTGTATAATTGAATTGAATTATTGACTATTAATTTAATGGTGCTCGATTTACCATGATGAGGTGGATTAATTGTACCATATATTATACATTAATTGAACAAGAAAATTCTATATAATTTATACTAATATATGTAAAAATTATCTAACAAATGAACTAAAATCATTCATCTATTTCTGTGATTTTCATATCCTTAATGGGTGCTTTGATCAGCTAAATAAAATCTATTCTATTCTATTCGACTGATGACGTCACTGATACTGATCATGTGATCATGTCTCAATTTCCACTAATGTATAGTAGTAGTAATAGTAGTAATCTTTATTCTCATATAGCGCCACATGTGGCAGAGTTTACGATTTATAAAATATCTTCCTGTACAATCCAGGAGAATCGGTACCACTCCGATCAATTTAATTATACACAGTATGAATTACAAGCGTCTAGTCCGTCATTCATAATCCAGCCGTCGTCCATTAGAGAATATCCGCGTCCATAATCCAAAGACCTATTCCATATTCCATATAACAGTATTAGCACCAAATTCAAAAAGACAATCATAGTATACATAAACATAGGCTTGTTTCCTGCAAGAGAGAAGCGGTCAACAGTTTTCAATGATGCCGGCAAGACATCATGATGTTCCAAAAATATCAAATCCGTATCGCTGATCAGTATTCTTAATCCATAATATTCGTTGTAAGGTCGTCATCTAAAGAATGATGTATCTCAGTCACGCTTTGATTGTGACTGTTCATATGAGTACCATGAGGATCTTGAAGTACATGGGTTCATACGGCCCCTAGCCCCGGGTTAAGCGGAATTAGACACAAGTTACGAAACGTAGCGCCATAGATCTTGCACGCTACGTTCGTATTTTGCTATCAGCATGCGATATGTATCGCCAAATTTGAGAAACTTTGAGTGGAGGCGCTTGGTGGAATAGCCCTGTTTTATAAGTTTCTGCAACAATGTTTTGTGACGTTGATTAAAATCATCACATCTAACACAGGATCTAGCAAATGCTACTAAGCGAGATATGTATACGCCATATGCAGGTCCCACTGGAATATTACTATCCAGAAAAGGATAGTTTACGATGTCGAAATTGTAATCATCTCTTTTGTCATAAAGAATACAGAAGTTTATGGTAAATTTTCTGTTTTTCTGTATTTTGCAGAAGCTTCTTCACACTGTATATATTATTTAGACTGACCGAATGTGACACAGTCTATTGATAAGGGTTGTTGGGAGTACTGTTGGTTCCACGCTGCACTCTCATTATTTAACATTTACACAAGTCCATGAACAATAAGTGAACTGCACATACATTGTCTTTATTTTCAGACATACTCTTTTCAGCATTTTCCAAAATACTCTGTACAACAGCAACACTTACATCACTAACCCCTTAGGGTTTATTGTGAAGATTTGGTATTACAAATATCCTACCACAATCGGAACCCCATTCAGTTAGTTCGCCAAAAACATAAAGGACATCAATAACAAAACAACATGTTTTTAGTTCTTTCTGTTTTTTCTGAATATGATTTTCTCTTTAATAATCATTATGAGTAGAGGAATTTTTTTAATACACTTCTTATTTGTTTTATTCCATTTGTACAATTTGCCAACTATGCTGACTCAACGAAATCATTTAATTGTAAATTCTAGAAAAAGATAAACACTGCCGCCATGTTTGCTCACGTGGTTATAAACTATAAAAAAAGCGTTGGTCATATTTCATCACGTAACAGTTCAACCTACACGCTGAGAACTTATACAATGATCATTTGTATCAGCAGCAATATTTTAGCAGTGAGGTCGAGTAACTGTAACGAATGTGCTGTAAAATACGTCCATAGAATGAAGTGATGGCGTCTTCATAGGACGCCCTAATAATGAAAGTTGATGCCTGTCGATGGGGTTATTGAATAGAACAACATTCTGGCAAGTTCAAGCCGATATCTCTTGAATACAAGCATCTAGTTCGTCAATCATTATCCAGCCGTCGTCCATTGAATAATTTCCGCGTCCATAATCCAAAACCTGATTTATATACTGAAGCTTTGCGCCGATCAAACAACTTTTACTTTTGTACTATGTAAATAACAGATAAGTTTTGACTGTGATTGAGATAGCAAGATTGTGTAGCCCAATAAACAGCCACCAGCAAGATTTGAAAGGACTCGAAAAGAATAAAGTACGGGGTATCGTCTTGAACCCCAAGGCTCTGCTTAGCGGATTAATGGGAACACTGGTCGACAGGACTAATCCGCCTCCGTATACGTTAGCGGAATGAACGGATTGTGTATACGTTAGTACAATATGCTTCAGCGGATTGTATACGTTACTGGAATATACTTGAGCCGATTGTATACGTTAGCGGCATAATTTATACTATGGCTGCGCTTTTATGGTTATTCGTATAGAACATATGGAGCAGTGGAGCTTTAGCTGCTAGACTTGGAGCTTGAGGGAAGATTTATAACAGCCAAAATCTGAAGAGAAAAACTTGTATAGAAACATGCATGGTCTCAGATGATTTATCCCTGTTGGCGTTTCAGGAGATCATTTCGGTTGTCTTCTATGATAGGTCATAATTTCAACATTGCGTGACGTTGCACTAGCAGTAGGATTATGTAAACAAAGAACAAATATACACAAGGTGGAAGAGCTATTAAATTTAAAACCATTATTCTAAACTTTTACATGCTGCGTTTATTTGTTCTGTGTTAAAAGTGTCTGTATAAACACTTTAGCTGGCGTATATCTGGGACACAAAAAATAAAGTCGTACAGTTTTCACACTGGACTCGAACAACAGTGTTTGTTCGCAGATCGCATTTCACTTAAACCCCGTAAACTTGCGTGGCAAGTAGCATTTAAATGGTTACTTTTAAAAGTTGAGGCCCTTTGTGGATAATTTGTCGAATTCAGCACAGTGAACACCACATAGTTCACACTTTTTATATAGCATTACAAATTATATTTAATCTGATGAAATGATTTGCATCTGGAATTCGTTATTGAATCTAAGGTCCACAGACTCAGCATTATGCTATAGGTTTGAACTTATTAAACTATTTGATAGCATTTATCATGCACTTTTATTGGTACCCGGTATTTTGCGTGGCGTAGATTTTTAAAATATATATTTTATTTTTCTACATGCTGGTACGGTTAGTGTTCCACATTGTGTGTGAAGATGCACAACCATATGCATAACATCAAGTTTATTTGCATACACTCTCCTAGGGTCTGTACATATATGTAAATATTATTCTACTGCATAACGTTACATCTCCTTAGGCATTCTGTCTAAGCCACGCGGTTCTACGCTATTATCTGTAATCGCGTATACTATTTGTGCAGAATATACCATAATAGACCTTTACATCAGCGTCAGTCATCCTTGTAGGGTTGTGATCATCTCTTCGATCCCCGGATCTCTTCTAGTGAAGGGGTTAACTACGGTGACGGCAGAATGCCAGTGGGAAATCCCGGTTATTGATTCGTTTTCACGTAAACACCACGACTGGTCCTGTTCGTACACGTTACAATTACACCAGTTAATACTCCACATGTTATACATATTACTATTATCATATTTTTGCTCGCTCCCTTAAGTCTAATAAGTATTGTCTGGTATCGATTCATGCGTTTTACTGCAATTCTGATTGGTCCAATTTCTCCATTATCATCGAACATCGAGGTATGGTGTGGGGGTTCCCTTTGTATAAACTAGACAGGTCAGTAGATTTTCGCGCAACAATGAACAATGGGTTATACCCGAGGTATCACGTGACTAAATATTCATAGCTTCTTCACGAATTATACCTATACGTCATCAAACATGGTGGTCGCGTACTTGAGACTTGATTGGTGGAGTCTTCGATCCTTGACCTGCTTTTACTCCAGATGTTTACCCGTTACTCCAGATTTTAACCCTTATCATGATGGGTAATAATGTGATTGTTCTGTGCAAGTTATAAATTAGAAACTGTATAATTGAATTGAATTATTGACTATTAATTTAATGGTGCTCGATTTACCATGATGAGGTGGATTAATTGTACCATATATTATACATTAATTGAACAAGAAAATTCTATATAATTTATACTAATATATGTAAAAATTATCTAACAAATGAACTAAAATCATTCATCTATTTCTGTGATTTTCATATCCTTAATGGGTGCTTTGATCAGCTAAATAAAATCTATTCTATTCTATTCGACTGATGACGTCACTGATACTGATCATGTGATCATGTCTCAATTTCCACTAATGTATAGTAGTAGTAATAGTAGTAATCTTTATTCTCATATAGCGCCACATGTGGCAGAGTTTACGATTTATAAAATATCTTCCTGTACAATCCAGGAGAATCGGTACCACTCCGATCAATTTAATTATACACAGTATGAATTACAAGCGTCTAGTCCGTCATTCATAATCCAGCCGTCGTCTATTAGAGAATATCCGCGTCCATAATCCAAAGACCTATTCCATATTCCATATAACAGTATTAGCACCAAATTCAAAAAGACAATCATAGTATACATAAACATAGGCTTGTTTCCTGCAAGAGAGAAGCGGTCAACAGTTTTCAATAAATGCCGGCAAGACATCATGATGTTCCAAAAATATCAAATCCGTATCGCTGATCAGTATTCTTAATCCATAATATTCGTTGTAAGGTCGTCATCTAAAGAATGATGTATCTCAATCACGCTTTGATTGTGACTGTTCATATAAGTACCATGAGGATCTTGAAGTACATGGGTTCATACGGCCCCTAGCCCCGGGTTAAGCGGAATTAGACACAGTTACGAAACGTAGCGCCATAGATCTTGCACGCTACGTTCGTATTTTGCTATCAGCATGCGATATGTATCGCCAAATTTGAGAAACTTTGAGTGGAGGCGCTTGGTGGAATAGCCCTGTTTTATAAGTTTCTGCAACAATGTTTTGTGACGTTGATTAAAATCATCACATCTAACACAGGATCTAGCAAATGCTACTAAGCGAGATAGGTATACGCCATATGCAGGTCCCACTGGAATATTACTATCCAGAAAGGGATAGTTTACGATGTCGAAATTGTAATCATCTCTTTTGTCATAAAGAATACAGAAGTTTATGGTAAATTTTCTGTTTTTCTGTATTTTGCAGAAGCTTCTTCACACTGTATATATTATTTAGACTGACCGAATGTGACACAGTCTATTGATAAGGGTTGTTGGGAGTACTGTTGGTTCCACGCTGCACTCTCATTATTTAACATTTACACAAGTCCATGAACAATAAGTGAACTGCACATACATTGTCTTTATTTTCAGACATACTCTTTTCAGCATTTTCCAAAATACTCTGTACAACAGCAACACTTACATCACTAACCCCTTAGGGTTTATTGTGAAGATTTGGTATTACAAATATCCTACCACAATCGGAACCCCATTCAGTTAGTTCGCCAAAAACATAAAGGACATCAATAACAAAACAACATGTTTTTAGTTCTTTCTGTTTTTTCTGAATATGATTTTCTCTTTAATAATCATTATGAGTAGAGGAATTTTTTTAATACACTTCTTATTTGTTTTATTCCATTTGTACAATTTGCCAACTATGCTGTCTCAACGAAATCATTTAATTGTAAATTCTAGAAAAAGATAAACACTGCCGCCATGTTTGCTCACGTGGTTATAAACTACAAAAAAAGCGTTGGTCATATTTCATCACGTAACAGTTCAACCTACACGCTGAGAACTTATACAATGATCATTTGTATCAGCAGCAATATTTTAGCAGTGAGGTCGAGTAACTGTAACGAATATGCTATAAAATACGTCCATAGAATGAAGTGATGGCGTCTTCATAGGACGCCCTAATAATGAAAGTTGATGCCTGTCGATGGGGTTATTGAATAGAACAACATTCTGGCAAGTTCAAGCCGATATCTCTTGAATACAAGCATCTAGTTCGTCATTCATTATCCAGCCGTCGTCCATTGAATAATTTCCGCGTCCATAATCCAAAACCTGATTTATATACTGAAGCTTTGCGCCGATCAAACAACTTTTACTTTTGTACTATGTAAATAACAGATAAGTTTTGACTGTGATTGAGATAGCAAGATTGTGTAGCCCAATAAACAGCCACCAGCAAGATTTGAAAGGACTCGAAAAGAATAAAGTACGGGGTATCGTCTTGAACCCCAAGGCTCTGCTTAGCGGATTAATGGGAACACTGGTCGACAGGACTAATCCGCCTCCGTATACGTTAGCGGAATGAACGGATTGTGTATACGTTAGTACAATATGCTTCAGCGGATTGTATACGTTACTGGAATATACTTGAGCCGATTGTATACGTTAGCGGCATAATTTATACTATGGCTGCGCTTTTATGGTTATTCGTATAGAACATATGGAGCAGTGGAGCTTTAGCTGCTAGACTTGGAGCTTGAGGGAAGATTTATAACAGCCAAAATCTGAAGAGAAAAACTTGTATAGAAACATGCATGGTCTCAGATGATTTATCCCTGTTGGCGTTTCAGGAGATCATTTCGGTTGTCTTCTATGATAGGTCATAATTTCAACATTGCGTGACGTTGCACTAGCAGTAGGATTATGTAAACAAAGAACAAATATACACAAGGTGGAAGAGCTATTAAATTTAAAACCATTATTCTAAACTTTTACATGCTGCGTTTATTTGTTCTGTGTTAAAAGTGTCTGTATAAACACTTTAGCTGGCGTATATCTGGGACACAAAAAATAAAGTCGTACAGTTTTCACACTGGACTCGAACAACAGTGTTTGTTCGCAGATCGCATTTCACTTAAACCCCGTAAACTTGCGTGGCAAGTAGCATTTAAATGGTTACTTTTAAAAGTTGAGGCCCTTTGTGGATAATTTGTCGAATTCAGCACAGTGAACACCACATAGTTCACACTTTTTATATAGCATTACAAATTATATTTAATCTGATGAAATGATTTGCATCTGGAATTCGTTATTGAATCTAAGGTCCACAGACTCAGCATTATGCTATAGGTTTGAACTTATTAAACTATTTGATAGCATTTATCATGCACTTTTATTGGTACCCGGTATTTTGCGTGGCGTAGATTTTTAAAATATATATTTTATTTTTCTACATGCTGGTACGGTTAGTGTTCCACATTGTGTGTGAAGATGCACAACCATATGCATAACATCAAGTTTATTTGCATACACTCTCCTAGGGTCTGTACATATATGTAAATATTATTCTACTGCATAACGTTACATCTCCTTAGGCATTCTGTCTAAGCCACGCGGTTCTACGCTATTATCTGTAATCGCGTATACTATTTGTGCAGAATATACCATAATAGACCTTTACATCAGCGTCAGTCATCCTTGTAGGGTTGTGATCATCTCTTCGATCCCCGGATCTCTTCTAGTGAAGGGGTTAACTACGGTGACGGCAGAATGCCAGTGGGAAATCCCGGTTATTGATTCGTTTTCACGTAAACACCACGACTGGTCCTGTTCGTACACGTTACAATTACACCAGTTAATACTCCACATGTTATACATATTACTATTATCATATTTTTGCTCGCTCCCTTAAGTCTAATAAGTATTGTCTGGTATCGATTCATGCGTTTTACTGCAATTCTGATTGGTCCAATTTCTCCATTATCATCGAACATCGAGGTATGGTGTGGGGGTTCCCTTTGTATAAACTAGACAGGTCAGTAGATTTTCGCGCAACAATGAACAATGGGTTATACCCGAGGTATCACGTGACTAAATATTCATAGCTTCTTCACGAATTATACCTATACGTCATCAAACATGGTGGTCGCGTACTTGAGACTTGATTGGTGGAGTCTTCGATCCTTGACCTGCTTTTACTCCAGATGTTTACCCGTTACTCCAGATTTTAACCCTTATCATGATGGGTAATAATGTGATTGTTCTGTGCAAGTTATAAATTAGAAACTGTATAATTGAATTGAATTATTGACTATTAATTTAATGGTGCTCGATTTACCATGATGAGGTGGATTAATTGTACCATATATTATACATTAATTGAACAAGAAAATTCTATATAATTTATACTAATATATGTAAAAATTATCTAACAAATGAACTAAAATCATTCATCTATTTCTGTGATTTTCATATCCTTAATGGGTGCTTTGATCAGCTAAATAAAATCTATTCTATTCTATTCGACTGATGACGTCACTGATACTGATCATGTGATCATGTCTCAATTTCCACTAATGTATAGTAGTAGTAATAGTAGTAATCTTTATTCTCATATAGCGCCACATGTGGCAGAGTTTACGATTTATAAAATATCTTCCTGTACAATCCAGGAGAATCGGTACCACTCCGATCAATTTAATTATACACAGTATGAATTACAAGCGTCTAGTCCGTCATTCATAATCCAGCCGTCGTCCATTAGAGAATATCCGCGTCCATAATCCAAAGACCTATTCCATATTCCACATAACAGTATTAGCACCAAATTCAAAAGACAATCATAGTATACATAAACATAGGCTTGTTTCCTGCAAGAGAGAAGCGGTCAACAGTTTTCAATGATGCCGGCAAGACATCATGATGTTCCAAAATATCAAATCCGTATCGCTGATCAGTATTCTTAATCCATAATATTCGTTATAGAGTCGTCATCTAAAATGATGTATCTCAGTCACGCTTTGATTGTGACTGTTCATATGAGTACCATGAGGATCTTGAAGTACATGGGTTCATACGGCCCCTAGCCCCGGGTTAAGCAGAATTAGACGCAAGTTACGAAACGTAGCGCCATAGATCTTGCACGCTACGTTCGTATTTTGCTATCAGCATGCGATATATATCGCCAAATTTGAGAAACTTTGAGTGGAGGCGCTTGGTGGAATAGCCCTGTTTTATAAGTTTCTGCAACAATGTTTTGTGACGTTGATTAAAATCATCACATCTAACACAGGATCTAGCAAATGCTACTAAGCGAGATATGTATACGCCATATGCAGGTCCCACTGGAATATTACTATCCAGAAAGGGATAGTTTACGATGTCGAAATTGTAATCATCTCTTTTGTCATAAAGAATACAGAATTTTATGGTAAATTTTCTGTTTTTCTGTATTTTGCAGAAGCTTCTTCACACTGTATATATTATTTAGACTGACCGAATGTGACACAGTCTATTGATAAGGGTTGTTGGGAGTACTGTTGGTTCCACGCTGCACTCTCATTATTTAACATTTACACAAGTCCATGAACAATAAGTGAACTGCACATACATTGTCTTTATTTTCAGACATACTCTTTTCAGCATTTTCCAAAATACTCTGTACAACAGCAACACTTACATCACTAACCCCTTAGGGTTTATTGTGAAGATTTGGTATTACAAATATCCTACCACAATCGGAACCCCATTCAGTTAGTTCGCCAAAAACATAAAGGACATCAATAACAAAACAACATGTTTTTAGTTCTTTCTGTTTTTTCTGAATATGATTTTCTCTTTAATAATCATTATGAGTAGAGGAATTTTTTTAATACACTTCTTATTTGTTTTATTCCATTTGTACAATTTGCAAACTATGCTGTCTCAACGAAATCATTTAATTGTAAATTCTAGAAAAAGATAAACACTGCCGCCATGTTTGCTCACGTGGTTATAAACTACAAAAAAAGCGTTGGTCATATTTCATCACGTAACAGTTCAACCTACACGCTGAGAACTTATACAATGATCATTTGTATCAGCAGCAATATTTTAGCAGTGAGGTCGAGTAACTGTAACGAATATGCTATAAAATACGTCCATAGAATGAAGTGATGGCGTCTTCATAGGACGCCCTAATAATGAAAGTTGATGCCTGTCGATGGGGTTATTGAATAGAACAACATTCTGGCAAGTTCAAGCCGATATCTCTTGAATACAAGCATCTAGTTCGTCAATCATTATCCAGCCGTCGTCCATTGAATAATTTCCGCGTCCATAATCCAAAACCTGATTTATATACTGAAGCTTTGCGCCGATCAAACAACTTTTACTTTTGTACTATGTAAATAACAGATAAGTTTTGACTGTGATTGAGATAGCAAGATTGTGTAGCCCAATAAACAGCCACCAGCAAGATTTGAAAGGACTCGAAAAGAATAAAGTACGGGGTATCGTCTTGAACCCCAAGGCTCTGCTTAGCGGATTAATGGGAACACTGGTCGACAGGACTAATCCGCCTCCGTATACGTTAGCGGAATGAACGGATTGTGTATACGTTAGTACAATATGCTTCAGCGGATTGTATACGTTACTGGAATATACTTGAGCCGATTGTATACGTTAGCGGCATAATTTATACTATGGCTGCGCTTTTATGGTTATTCGTATAGAACATATGGAGCAGTGGAGCTTTAGCTGCTAGACTTGGAGCTTGAGGGAAGATTTATAACAGCCAAAATCTGAAGAGAAAAACTTGTATAGAAACATGCATGGTCTCAGATGATTTATCCCTGTTGGCGTTTCAGGAGATCATTTCGGTTGTCTTCTATGATAGGTCATAATTTCAACATTGCGTGACGTTGCACTAGCAGTAGGATTATGTAAACAAAGAACAAATATACACAAGGTGGAAGAGCTATTAAATTTAAAACCATTATTCTAAACTTTTACATGCTGCGTTTATTTGTTCTGTGTTAAAAGTGTCTGTATAAACACTTTAGCTGGCGTATATCTGGGACACAAAAAATAAAGTCGTACAGTTTTCACACTGGACTCGAACAACAGTGTTTGTTCGCAGATCGCATTTCACTTAAACCCCGTAAACTTGCGTGGCAAGTAGCATTTAAATGGTTACTTTTAAAAGTTGAGGCCCTTTGTGGATAATTTGTCGAATTCAGCACAGTGAACACCACATAGTTCACACTTTTTATATAGCATTACAAATTATATTTAATCTGATGAAATGATTTGCATCTGGAATTCGTTATTGAATCTAAGGTCCACAGACTCAGCATTATGCTATAGGTTTGAACTTATTAAACTATTTGATAGCATTTATCATGCACTTTTATTGGTACCCGGTATTTTGCGTGGCGTAGATTTTTAAAATATATATTTTATTTTTCTACATGCTGGTACGGTTAGTGTTCCACATTGTGTGTGAAGATGCACAACCATATGCATAACATCAAGTTTATTTGCATACACTCTCCTAGGGTCTGTACATATATGTAAATATTATTCTACTGCATAACGTTACATCTCCTTAGGCATTCTGTCTAAGCCACGCGGTTCTACGCTATTATCTGTAATCGCGTATACTATTTGTGCAGAATATACCA